>JADRCC010169862.1:0-14350 GCA_019843855.1 Hylomyscus alleni | reverse complement strand
CTCCCTCCCTCCCCCTCCCTCCCTCTCTAATTAAATGTGATACAGATTTTTAAACAGAAATATAAGCATCTTATCCAAAGACGAGGTATATGGAAGACTCGGGAGCCTCCCCAATGAGACTGGCTGTTTGCTTGTGCATGTGTATACATACATGTGTGCACACACGTTTGAATGCCTGTGGACACAGACGCATGTGGGTGCATGTGTGTTCATGTATGTAGAGGCCAGGTATTAACAAGCTTCTCAATCACTCTTTGCTTTGTTTTCTGAGGCCAGGTCCCTTCCTAAACCTGGAACTCACCATTGCTATTCTAAGTATCCAACTTTCCCAGGCGCTTTCCTGCCTCTGCATCCCAGGGTTGGGCTTACAGCCAGACCCCCGAAGCAGTCCAGCTTTCACGTGGGTGCTGGCCTGAACTCTGGTTCTCACATGGTTGTGGCAAGCCCTTCATCCACTGAGCCACCTCCCCATAAATGCTTGTTGACTGCTCGTGAGACAGAGTCTCACATAGCCCAGGCTACCCTGAGCTCACTACGTAGCTGAGGATAGATAACTTTAAATCCCCGATTCTTCTGCCTCCACCTACTCAGTGTTCAGATTACAAAAGTACAGAGCTGGCTAAATGGGATTGTTCATAGCTGTGCATAGCCAGATTGCCCCCACTGGAAAAGTCAAAAGGGAATGAGCAGGTCCTCTCGTGGAAAGGGTATCGCTTGGGAGGAGTGCCTGAGGCTGAGCTCGAAGACTGTAGGCTAGTCTGTAGATTCCACAGTACAGCCAAATCTCTTGAAAAGAGACATAGTGGGAACTAAGTTCTGCAATCAACATCTAGACACAGAGCAAAGAAAGACTGAACAGGCTGAGAGATGGCTCGGTGGTTAATAGTACATGCGGTTCCTACACGGGACTCAGGTTTGGTTCCTAGCGCTCATATCAGGAGGCCTACAACCACCTGTGACTCTGGGGACCTGACACCCTTTTGTGTCCTCCTTGGGTATTTATATGCACATAGTATGTACACATACATACATACATACATATATACATACACACACACAATTTAAAAAGTAATAATCTTTCAAAAAAAATTCAGAAAGACTGTGCAACAAACTGCTTGAGGGGAAAAAAGAAGGATACAGAATAAAAATAAAAAGGAAAATACCATTCTATTCTGACAAGAGCCACACAGGGGCCACTCCAAGGATGGGGTTGCCAGGGATTGTCCAGAACATATAAAGCCAGATATGATTGCTTTACAGTCGTACATATAGTGTCCTGGAGGACACTCAGTTGTGATGAGAAAGGGCTCCGTGAAAGCAACAAAGCCTGAAATTGGCCCACATGCCCCATCTCTGTGAGGTGAGGTGGGTTTTTCCCCCCAACCTTGTTCCTGGCCTGTACTGTCCAGAGCAATTGCCTTTCGTAAATTTCAGGTACATGCCTGAAGCAGATGGTTGAAATGTAGAGATGGTCATAAATCTAGGCCCAGTGGCTTCCGGCCTTTCCATCTCAGGCTCTCAGATGCTGGCCTTGGTATAACTGTCACAGAACAAACTTCTACCGGTGGCAGTTTCAGTGTGTTACACTTGTTTCTTATTGCCACCCTTGAAAGCACCCACGCAGGGGAATGCCAAAATAGCTGACGTCTTTCTCTGGATCATAAAAGGCTGGTGGGAGGTCTCTACAAAGCAAAGGCAACCAGGCTGAGACATTCTGCACTGTGTGGTCAAGGCCGAATTCCTACTAAGCAAGTACGCATGAACATAGAGTCACGATGTCACCCACATTGTAGGGGTGACCTTTTCAGCCATAGACTTGGGGGAGGATATACAGCCACAGAACGGTGGTCTTCAAATCTGATGCTCTGACCCAACCCAAAAGACTTTCCAGAACTCCTTTCCTATCATAATAGTAATACATGTCGGGGCATAGGAGATGCCTCCGTCAGTAAAAAGTTTGTCTTGCAAGTTTTAAGACTCCAGAAGTCATGTAAAAAAAAAAAAATTCCAGTTGTGTTGATGGCCTCTTGTAATCTCAATACTGGGGAGGCAGAGGCAGGCAGATTTTTGGGGTCTTTCTGGCTAACCTCCTTGGTGAATCCCAAGCCAATCAGGGGCCCTGTCTTAAAATAAACATGTAAACAAATACAACAAAATTAACGTTGTCTGGGGAATGACAACTGAGGTTGTCCTCTGGCCTCTGCATGCAAACACACACATGAGCACATACCTGTGCGCTTGCCCACACAGGATCTCACACACACACAGACACAGACACAGACACACACACACACACACACACACACACACTTGCATACGCATGTTCATTTTAAATGTTATGTTCAGACTGATGTAAGGAATAAAACACCTTTTGCTTTCTCCCTGTGTGCATGCCGAGGCATCTTTCGCCCTTTGGTGCACTGTGTGGGTTGTGCCTAAATGAAGAAAGAACTGTTCTCAGAAAACAAGAGTAGGAGACGAGTAGGAAGGGCAGGTAAGAAGAAGCAGAGGTGGAATATGTTGGTGATCCTGACTCCACCTTCCCATTTCTGCTTGGAAAGGACAAAGAGCTGCAATATCCCTGTGAGGATAACTGGATACCTGCTCAAACTCCCATGAACAGAGGCTGGACATTCCACTCCCACCCCTCCAGACTGTGGCTGCAAAGTGAACTCCCTGGGGAGGCCCTCATGCTATTTGAAGCAAAAGTGGGGGGAGAGATTGTGGGAAGTGTGTGTGTGGCGGGTAGGGGTAGGGATGAATCCTTTCTATCCAGTATTCCAAAGGCCACCCAGATTCGGCCTACCACTTGGGAAGCTGACTCAGAAAGGTCATGAGTTTGAGGCCATACTGAGCAAGACCCTATCTCAAAAGTTAAAAACAAAAACAAAGAAACAGGGCCCGGTGTGGTGGCACACTGCTTTAATCCCAGCACTCAGGAAACAGGGGCAGGTGGATCGCTGTGAGTTTGAGACCAGGCTAGTCTACATAGTGAGTTCCAGGACAGCCAGGGATACATAGAAAGACACTGTCTAAAAACAAAATATGCCCCTCCCCAAACAAACAACCCCAAAGAATCCCAAATCGCTCCGGACCTCTGGCCTAGGGCTGGTGAAATTCAAGTTCTTCTGAGCTGATTATGGTTTCCTGGAAAGTCTGAGGGTAGAGGGGAAGTCCAGGCTCTTGGGTTTTCCAGAGGTTGCTTACTTAGACTCTGCTTCTTGGAAAGAATCCCCAGTATAGACTTATGTCCTACAGTCTTCAAACTGTCCACAGACACCCAACTAGGTTCCTGTTACTGCCTGTTTGTAAGTACGCCCCTGAGGCCACCTTCCCCGTGGTTTTAGACTCTGGTAACTCTAGAACTCAAGGACTAGGAGTTACCCAGATTGTTATATTCTTTACTCATATTAAACTCTGACAAATACTAGGTTCTGTGAAGACAGACACAGAAAGCTGTGACATTTGGTATCTATTCCTAATGAGGATGAGCAAGATGAAGCGTGTGGACTTCCTGGTTCCTGCCGGCTCTCCACTCACCAAAGGAGGGGTGTGTTCTTCCTTCCTGCTGGCTGGGCACCTCTTCTCTCCTCGTCTGTCTCCCTTCAGTTAAGTATTTCTTTGGGGTAGGTCATAGGATTCAGCGCTGCTTTTACCAGCACCTCTCTGTGCTTCCTATCCAGCCTGGAGGAAGCTCCATTCAGACAACATCAGCCCCTCATTGCTGGAGATCATCCATCTGTCTGTCTAGCATTTTGAGAAGCCATATCCAGACTTCTGCTCATGTCTTGCTCACTTGGCCACAGCTGGGCCATTGGTCTGTTCTTCATGAAGAATTAAGTTTGGAGTACATGGCTCTGTCCCTCTGTCCCTTCTGTCCCTTTCTTTTCTTTTTCCTTTTCCTTTTCTTTCTTTCTTTTTTTTTCTTTTGGTTTTTTTGAGACAGGGTTTCTCTGTGTAGCTCTGGCTGTCCTGGAACTTACTCTGTAAACCAGGCTGGCCTTGAACTCAGAAATCCGCCTGCCTCTGCTTCCCAAGTGCTGGGATTAAAGGTGTGCACCTCCACTGCCGGACATTGTCCCTTCCTTTCTTCCACTCTCACAGTTGTTGGAGAGATGACCAGTGTGGGTGACTGGGCTCTGACTACTCTCCCCACTGTGACAGCCATGATGGACACTATCAGGTCGGAAGGCAGTAACAGCTTTCTGAGGAGGGGGAGGATTTCAAGCAGAGAGCCAGCAACCTGGTGTCAGGGATGCTGGATGAGAATGGACAGCTAACTTGGTGCCCACAGTGTCTGTCTGGTCCCCAGGCATTTCCAAAGACTGTCATTTTCACCACTGACCCAAGTCCTCACAAGGTTGCTCCATCCTGTGATCTCCATTTTGGTCTGATGTCCTGTTCCCCGTCCTCCCCTGGCTCTGTCCTTCAGCCTGCCACCCAGTGGACACTCTATGTATCTTGGTTGGGTGGTGGCATTAGGTCCTTCAACACTAGATACAGTCCAAGTTCTGCCTCAAATCCACATTGCACTACTGTTCTCCGGCTGTAAGAGAGTCATAGAGAGAGAGTGTGTGTGAGCAGAGAGAAGGCTTGATGGATTTTGCAAAGCATCCCTACAAGGCTCCCAGACCTTACCTTGGCAGTTTCCCTATTTCTAGGTAGCCTAACCAAGCAGATGGAATAATGTAGTCCATTCCACAGGGGAAGGCCACATCTTCTGACATGAATTATTCTAATCGACAGTTTATTTCAATGAGCAAATGCAGTTAACACACCCCAAACTGATTTTGTTGGTAAACATTACCCAACTGTTTTCTTATTAATTTACCTTGGCAACACCTCTCCATCATGCAATTATGTGGGATTTTAGACCCATATTTACACCCATCCCACACACACCTTATGCTACCTCATCTTCTACTACTGTGTTGAGGGAACGGACATTCTCTTAGGTTTCTGCAGAACTTTGTAGAATGTTATTGGGAGATGTCAAAGACACTTGTTCCCAGGAGTGTGGTAGCAGTAAAAGTTAGGGGCCACCCAGGGCTTGGGGAGAGGCCACCTGGGGAAGAAAAGGTGTTCTTTGGAATCTGAGGGGGAAGAGAAGAGTCTCTAGGCCAGGTGTTTTCTGGATTTTCATTCAGTTGCTGTAAGGCCGGACTTTAGAATTTTAAAATGCCTCCCTTTGAACTGTAAGTACAGGGAGACAGGAAGGGCTGAGAAACACAGCGTCCTCACCAGGAGCCCAGATCATCAGCAGCAGCCTCTGGGAAGTTGTTAAAATACAAACTCTCAGGTCTCGGTCTAGACATACTGAGTCTGAAGCTCTGCTGTACCCAGATATTACTTTGCAGGGGAGTCCCATGAGATCAAGTTGAAGAACCAGTGCACCAGAGACTAGGAACTTCAGCTACTCCCCTTAACAATAACTGTCCTCAGGCTTGAGGTGATGGCTCAGTGGGCAAAGCGCTTGCTGAACAAGTCCAACACCCCGAGTTTGAATCCTCAGAACTTGTGTAAAGCTGGACCCAGTTGTGTGTACATCCAGAATCCCCACACTTCTATGAGAGGATGGGAGACAGAACCAGGAGAACCCTCGGGAGTTTGAACCCTGTCTCATCAAACAAGCATCTACACCCGGGTTGTCCTGGAACCTCCATGTGCTTGCTGAGTAACACACATGCATGAATGTGTGTTGTGCATACAGGGCCACACTGGACCCCTCTGTCCACTAAACACAAAAGTAAGTGGCTTCCATCTTCCCCATGTCCCTCAGAAGTCCCATCCCTGATTCCTGCTTGCAGTCTCAGAGCCTTGAGGTCTTCCTTCCCCTTAGGGTTGTATGTCCTCAGGTGTGGTGGGACTTAACTCCACAGTTTTTGGCTGGGAGCAGAGTAGATAGGACAGTTTTTCAGCAGATAGAAAGTTACAAGTCCCATGAAGCCCAGGAAGGCCTGTCTTTTTCTACTGTGACAAGCAGTTCTGTGTTTTTATCATGGACACAATGTTCTCTTCTATCCAACAGCCCAGGCTTCTTCTGGGACACACTTTTTTGGTTTTCAGCCTTTCCAGTTCTATTTGAGGAACATTCCAGAACATGCCCAAGATGGCTGTCATACGTTGTCTCCCTTGTGTGGCCTCAGCCCTGTTTATGAGATTCCAGCTGTGTGGGTCTCCTGTCTGTGAGTCTCTCTCCACAGCCCCTAGCTATTTAGCACGTGTCTCTCCTAACACTTCTCGTTCCCTATCCCTCCCTCCCGTTCTCCCTCCTTTCACATATGTGCTTGAAAACATGCATACCTGCCTGCCCACACATGCACACACACATGCAGGCTCACAAGAACCTTAACCAGAAGTCTGACACCTTCAGGGTAAACTCCATGCTTCTTGGCCTGGTATCCAGAGGCCTCATCTGCTGGCACCTCCCTGAGTCTAGCCTTATCTCTCGTTAGCCTTCTTTGTGAACCCTGCCTCCAGTCAGAAGGGTCTACTTGGGAACCCTTGATAAGATAAGCAAGCAGAACTAGAGACAGTGAGTCCAGAACAGCCATGGGCAGCTTCTAACTCTCAGGTTTAGAACAGATTCACTTGGATCTTTGCGTTAAATAGTGCAACCTAGAGAATGTTCTGTGGAGAGATTTTCAACGGCTCCAGAACACAATGGTAATGTCTTTCCTTCTGGAAGTTCACCCACCATAGCTTTCTTAGGACACCTAGTTTTGAGTAGTCACTTGATGGCTATTCTCTAGAAAATGTCCCCTCTGGTGGAATTGTGGGAACACACTGCAATTTGCTGGCACGCTACCACCTACCCTCATAACCCAAAGAGCACTACTGCCACCTGGTGGCAGCTACCTGAAACATAGACAAGCGTTCATTTCATTCATTCCTTCACTTATTCAGCCTTCTGTGAATGGTTACCGAGTGACAGGCAGGCATCTCCTGGCACTGGGGGTACAACACTGGGCCAGATATCGTCCTCATTAGAGGACTAACTTATGCTTGGAGTGTAAGTATATAGAGGTAACCACGGAAGTACAGATTTGGGGTGCTGTGGTAGGGAAAAAATGGTCAGGCCCTGCTTTCTGGGATGTCCTGGGGGCCATTGTTGAGGGGGCATCTACTCTTGAGTAAGATATTTAGGAAGGAACCTAGCCTATGAAGGAAGGGTGAGGTGTAGGTGACCAGGGCCTGTCATAAGTTCATGAACTAGGATGCCTTCTCTCTCTCTCTCTCTCTCTCTCTCTCTCTCTCTCTCTCTCTCTCTTTCTCTCTCTCTCTCCCTCTCTCTGATAGTACTGAGGATTAAGCCTAGAGCCTATGCTTGCAAGTGCTCTGTCACTGAGCTCCAGCCACGGCCTTAGAGCAAATCTTTTCAGTTCACACTGTTCTTAGGGTGTGGGGAACTGAGCCTTGGTTCAGGCAATTCCAGATCCCAGAGGGTCTGTGAGGTGTGCTAAGATGAATATTACATGCAGACAGACCCAGAGTCCCTGTGAGGCTGGGAGCAGGCTCCTGGGAGTTGGATAAAGCAGAACCCAGATCTCAGCTGAGGCTCTAGGTAGTTGGGAAGTTGAAGGCCGACATACCATCCCCTTAGGAGCTAGTACCTCTCCATGCCTGTCTCCTGAACTGCCGATCCAGATGTAGCTTTGGTTGCTAGCCTGTTCTGATGGCTCGTCCCACAAAGAGTCCTTGGAATTGACTGTGTAGCTCATGGGCTTCCTACCAGGGACAGGAATGTTCTATATCCTCCAACCTAATGGTTTTTCCTCTTAGGCTGACTCCACCGCCCAGCCTCCTCTACAGTTAGGTGTGGCCTCATATCTGAATCCGGGCCAAGGCACAGAGTGGTAGAGATCTATACGTCTTCCAGGCCTGACTTGCAAAAGACCAACTCCCAGAATCCCCTTCTCTTTCGTCCCATCGGCTAGTTGGCTATGGATGATCCAGCAGGGATGTCTGAGGATCTGTTGAGTGACAAGCTTATGGGATGAAGGGAGCCTGGATCTCCAAACACTGTGTGGAAACTGCTCACAGGATGCCTTCTTTTTGACCATTATGTGAATGGCAACTTTATAACTATTTCCTTACACTCTTAAGGATTAGCAGATCTTTGTTACAACATTATTCTTCCTATGCTTCCCTCTAGACCCAATTCTAATTACCATGTCATTCTTTGGGGACAGCAGGGTCCTGCTATGCACTGCTGATTTTCTTGGAGGCAGCTGCTGCCTGCACTCCTGACTGATAACCCATCTTCTGCTCTGCGAACACTGGCCCTGTGTAGACGTTATAATGCCCTCTTCACCCTGTAGTGGGATGTTCCCGTGCTGACAACATAAGGAAGGACACTATGATCTTGCTGTCAACCTCTGTAGAGTCTGCATTCTGCTTTCTAGGCATGCAGTCTGTTTCCTCAGTGCCTGGCTTGCCCAGTGACTGGGAGGTGACAAACGACTGTTCCCAGCTCTAACTTGCTGAAAGCTCTCTGACTTGCCGCAAGGCAGTCGAGCCATCTGCTGACTCTGCATGTTCATAGGCAAAGTGTGTCTCATTGTCAACATGTGGTCACACTCAGCCATGAGACATGCCAAGAGAGAGCCTCTGACAATTTAGGACGTGCCAACAGCTCACAGGCTGAGATTGTAGGTGACATATATTGATGGAAAGATGGAGAAGTGAAGGAGGCAGGCTTGGCCATATGTGGAGAGCAACATCAAGAGCAGCCTGTGGTTGATAACACTGTCTACTGCCTTCAGATGATATACGCAGTCAAAATCTAAATGATCATGTCACTTTCATGCCTCCCTGAGATGGGAGAACCTGTGTGATGCTGACACGTGGGTGTTAGACTCTCATCTGATGAGCCAGACTTCATTCTAAATAATGTAGCCAGACAGGATGCAATTGGTCCCTAGCTAGTGTCTCCCTGCTGCCCCTGCTTGAATCTCTTTAATGGTTCCCCCACTCCTCAGAGGGAAAGTACCTACTGTCCCACATTTCTCCTACACCCAGTCCAAGATCCAGCCTAGTTCAGGGCCCCAGCATTCTCTACATTTTTCAGGCACACAAAGCAATGGCAGTCAGTACCTTGTGCAAATCCAATGAGCCATGGTTTCGCGAATGAATGAGAAGGGGGAGATTTGCAGACTAGCAAGAGACTCAAGTGTGGAGCACTCACTTGGTGGAGGAGGAATGAATATCTTTCTAAATACAAGCACAGTGGGATCAGAATCCTGTTCAGTTATCATATCAGAGTTCTCGTGAACTAGGCTGCTGTCTGACAGAGCTGCCAAGGAACCAATGGACTGAACTGCAGTGGGTGAACAAGGGGAGCTGTGGGCATACTGAGGAAGGCTTGGTAGGCAGAACTTGCAGGGGTTGGCGCTTCACTTGTGGTGAGAGGTGGGAGTGTAGGAAGAGGCAAAGTCAAGGGTAAGCCCATGTTTCTGGCTTGGAGCTACAGAGACAGAATATGGCTGAGGTGAAGCGGGGATGGAAGCTGCAGCCATGAATCTAGTTTTAGATATTTCCAGTCGGCAGCATCTGTGAGATAGTTGTCAGGGGGAACCCAGTGGGCAGCTGGAAATATCGGTCTGAAACTCGGGAATGAGAATGGAGCTGAAGAGGACAGAATGGGGAGCGGTGGGCCCCGAGGATGCTAATGACAGGCAGGGAGGAGAGATGGCAGCGAGACAGGCGGTATGCTTGCACAATGAGATCGAAAATATGGTCCCTGCCCTCACAAACCAATACAAAATCAAGATTTGACATAGACCTTAAAGCTGTTTATGCACCTGTCCGTATCTCCATAGCAACCCCGAAGCAAAGAGAGAGCTCTGCCCTTATCACAGGCAGGGAACACACACAGATGGTTGCTGTCTTTCACAAGTCTACAAATGCATGCTACATCCCCATACCTCGTCAGGCACAGACAGTGGCACCTGGTTCAGCCCTTTCTAAGCCGACTTTTCTCTAGCTCTGACTCTCTACACACACCCCTCCCAAAGCCATCATGAGGGTAGCCATAAGGACCCAAATACCAAATCCAAAAACACGTTGGGAGCCACAGCACTTGAGCAGTCAATGTCCTTAGCCATGCTCTGTTTTGTGGAAAAGACAGGCAGAGATTGCTTGCATCAAGCGCTTCCTGTGTGGAAGTTTTGCTAAGCCAGCTACACAGAACACATCTCTGTCCCCACAACTCTGAGAAGTGGGGGGAAAATTTGAGATTTGGAGGAATAATGTAAGTTCCTAAGGCCATCTGAGTTAGGGAGCTGCAGTGTGAGGACATTTAGGACGAAAAAGGTTCGTGTCCCTCAGCACTGAATACGGCTTCTCTGTGATTTTCGTGCTCTCAAGAATCCACCCTCCTCTTTCCCAGATTTCTCTCTGCCCTTCCTTGCAGTATGTGTCCCCCCCCACTGTATGTGTGTACATGTGTCTGTGCTTTGTGTGTGTGCATGCACACATGTGTACATGCATGAGAGAAGGTCAGAAGTCAATGTTGGATGTTGTTTCTTGGGATACCATCTACCTTGGTTTTTGAGACAAGGTCTTTCATTGGCCTGGGGCTTTCTCAGTAGGACGTGGTGACTGCTCAGCAGGCCTAAGGGATTCAACTTGCCTCTACCATTCCAGCACTGGGATTTTATGAAAGCTTGTGCTACCACAGCTGGCTCCTTTGTGTGTGTTCTGGGTATTAAAATTGGATTCTGTTGTTTACACAGCAAGCATCTTACCAACTGAGCCATCTTCATGTTCTTTCTCCAGCCTACTTCTCAATGCTGTCTGGGTTCTGTGTGTTCAGGGGCTTGAGTTTTTGTTTTTTTTTTTTTGTTTTTTTTTTTTTAATGGCTCACCATCCCATCCACATGAAAATATCTCTGAAGATAGAAACCATTCTCTTGCCCGCCCCAGGTCCTTCTCTTCACTGTTACACGTCTGCCTTCTTCCTCAGCCTTGTTACCTGTGAGGTCCTTTATGTTCTTGTGCTCAGGATGCAAACCCTGGAGCCACTGTCCTTAGGCTCTTTCCTGGACTCCTCCCCCTCCCCCTGTGTCCTCACTGTGCTGCAGGGGAGAAGTGAGAAAGTCAGGCATTACCTCTACCATACTTCATTCCCTAACCCAGCTCACGGAATACTATTATCCATTAGGCCTTTCCAGTGCCTCAAAGATAACACTCCCAACCAGTTTCCATGCCTCCCGACTCACTCAGAGCATCGTCTCCTACCTTGATGACCCAAGGTAGGCTCTTGGCTGGACTCTTCCTCAAAGGCATGAGCCATCCTATCTACCTGCTGATGGATATTTCTAGAAGCCAATGTGACCATGATCACGTGTCCCTCTAATTTTACCTCTTGTTGCAGATTATCTCTGACTCTAGAATGAGGTGTAAACTTCTTGGCTGGCCCACGGTGCCTTGCGTGATCTGGCCTGAGAGTATCTTGCTGTCCTTCCCATTCATCCCCAACTTCTGCTGCCTTTGACTCAGTCTCAGCTATGTTCCTGCGTGGGGCACACCCCAGAATGCCCTTGATGTTCAGTCTCACTGACTTCAAACCTTTCTCCAGTCTCCTTCCCCCTGATTTTTATCCCCTCTCTGTTCTGTCACCATGGTGTCATTCATGTCACCAAAGCTGTAATGCTGAAGGAACTTATGCATGAGGGTCTCCTTGCCCATCCATAAAGATGAAGTCTTTGTTGGCAAGACCTGACTCTTGTACGATGAGATTCTATTTCTGGTGCCTAGTGCCTAGGAACTGCCAGTGCGTTCTCCGAAACTGGCCAGAGTGTCTCTAAAGTCTTAGAGGTCAGTGAGGAGATAAGAATGAACTGGGGCAGTTGAGGTTTTGAGTTTTCCCAAGGGGCCCTATTGCCTTCTTCAAAGAGGTGGAGCAGGCTACTTTATGTAACTGCACAACTCTGCCTTCCAAAGAAGCCAACCGCACAGAAAACCAAATCTCTCACCATGGGCTGACTACAGAGACAGGGTCAGTATTCCAAAACCCAGACTGGATATTAGCTTTTGTAGGAAAGAAAGAAACTCTGGTGGACTTAGAGTCAGAATCTATTGAGAGTCTGATTTTCACACAGGGTTGGGACAGGTCTGATATCACTGACTCCCAGTTTCTCCAGCTTGGAGCCCAGGAATGGAAAGCGTCGCTCACTTCTTCCCAGGGTTCCTCTGCAGTGATCAATCAAGGCGCTTGCATAGTGCTAAGGAGGTACTGTGTGCCTTTGCTCAGGGCTAGCCTGGCATTGAATGTTCCCTAAGTGTTCAGCTCTTTTTGCCTCTGTCTTGCTTTTCCTTGCTTTTCTGTCAGAGACAGCCAAGCTTAGCACTGAGCAGCTGGGAACCTTCCACTGAGAAGTGAGGCACCTCTTATCCATATATGCAGTTATTAAACATGAGAATATGGAGGAAATACCATGGAATTTATGGAGGAAAAGCTTTAAAAAGAAACACAATTCTTAAGTCAAAACAGTTGACTCAACTTTGGGGAGATGTCTGCCTCAGGGTAGGAGGGAAAGGAGACAGAGTGTGGAGACAAGAGAAATGCTCTGTAGGGTTGCCTGCTATGTGGACCACCTCACACGCAGCTCTCAGGATCAGGGGCCAGGAAGCCATGTTGCTTGGACAGAAGGTAATACTTGCTGTTTCAACCATCTAATCCACTTCTTTTTTTTTTTTTTTAAAGATTTTATTTATTTATTATTATATGTGAGTACACTGTAGCTGTCTTCAGACACTCCAGAAAAGGGCATCAGATCTCATTACGGGTGGTTGTGAGCCACCATGTGGTTGCTGGGATTTAAACTCAGGACCTTCAGAAGAGCAGTCAGTGCTCTTAACCACTGAGCCATCTCTCCAGCCCCCATCTAACCCACTTCTAAGAGATCCTTTGAGGTCAAGAAACTGGAAATGTGAATGCCACTCTAGAGAGGGTTGGCTAATTGACTCCCCTAGTAACCATGGAGTAGAGCCATTGAAACCTTGCTCTGGATGGAGAAGTGACACACATCACAGAAGTGTAGACGTGAATACATCATTGGAGGTAAAATGGCATGGATATAAGAATTTTTTTCCACATGGAAAAATATTGATATATTAGGGGCAGTGCTTTAATATGTCAACAGAATGTCCCTACATTGTTTCATGAACTTCAAAATTCTAATAAATCCTTAATTATGTTACTTTCTCACTGAAAATCCTTTAGGTCACTTATTTCTGGCCCTTCCACTTCATCTTGGCTAGCTTACTGTCTCTCAGTCCTTGGTTATTATCTCTGTCCAGCAGCGGACAGAGAAAGGGTGTGGCTGTCTGTCTTATTTTCTATCACTGTGATAAAGCACCACAACCAAAATGAACCTGGGAAGGAAAAGGTTTATTTCATCTCACAGTCCATCATCCAGGGGAGTCAGGCCAGGAATAGAGGTAAGAGCTGATGCAGAGGTCATGGAAGAGTGTTGCCTACTGGCTTGTTCTCCATGGCTTGCTTGTTCAGCCTGCTTTCTTATAGAGCCCAGGCACATCTGGACAGCATCACCCACAGTGAACTAACTAGGCCTTCCCACATCAGTCACTAATCAAGACAAGTCCCTAACAATTTGCCTATAGGCCAGTTCTATGGAGACGTTTTTTTAAAATTAAGAATTCCTCTTCCCGGGTATGTTTAGGTTTGTGTCAAGCTGACAGAAACTCACCATCTCTTCATAGCATTTGCAGTTTTTACAGATGGCAGGTCACCTAGGGAGATCTCCAGAACTGTTACAAGGATGACTACATGAACTTAGTGTCCCTAGGGGAGCGAGTAGCCCCTCAGAAAGCTGGATATCTCTGGCTGGCCACTTGCATTCCAAAGCATTGGCAATAAGCATCAGGGGGAGGGGATAGGTCATGTGTGAGCATACCTCATCCATAGGGTGACATAAAAGACACTTTCAGGATGGAACGGACAAGCTAGCTTATACCACAACAAAACTATAGGACCTTATTCTAGCCCTTCTCCCTTTCTGGGTTTCTGTTTCTCTCTCTATAAATAAGATTTTGTCATAATCAACAAACATTTCTCAGAGCAAGTTTCTCAGAGTACTGTATCTGAGCTATGTTAATAAATGCCCCTGAAGGAGGGCTCTGTGGTCAAAGGCACTTGGGCTATGCTGCTGGCCACATCCCACTCAACATTCCCAGGGCATATCAGCAGCTTCATAGCTCGGAGTGGGGCTGCAGTAAATAAACTTACTGATCAATGTTTAGACCAGCCCTTCTCACGCTTATTTCACCTTGGACTCCTTAGGGAGCACTGTGTGTGTGTGTGTGTGTGTGTGTGTGTGTGTGT
>JADRCC010169857.1:0-10030 GCA_019843855.1 Hylomyscus alleni | reverse complement strand
CCCCCCAACGATCCAGAGCAGATAAGAGCCAGGGAAGTGAAGATGTAACCTGTTATCGGGAGCTCCTCTTAGCTGCCAGAGGGAATTTACATTTAAAGATTACAGAGGGAGAGGGAGAGGATCTGCCTTTTGTTGTGTTGGGTGAGGAGGAGGCAGCGGCCCTGGCCTCCCCGCTATCTCCCATCACCTCTGCTATCCAGACGGGGACTCGCGGAGGTGAGATTACCGAGGGCCTTATCTTTAATTGGGTTTAGTGTTGCCAGTCTGAATAGGTTTAAAGAGACTCGATAAAGGGGGAACAATAGATTATTTGTTGATCGGACGCTGGAGCCCTCAGATGTAAAAGAGAGAGGAAGAACTCTTAACAACTTGATTAGCTGTATTTTATTTTGATTTTGAGGTGACAGGGTCTCTCTTGGTAAAGGGGGAAGGACTAGGGAACTTAGATGCGATTTGAATGACTTACAGTGTTTTATTCCAGCACTTATGCACCTGTCTTCTTTTAAAGGTGCTGCCTCTCCGTTTCTCTTTAGGGTTGATAAAGTGAGTAATGGGCTGAGGCAGTGGGGTTTTGGACATCTATGCTTGGTTTTGCGTGGCTTGTTTTGAACAGGTGATGAATTGTTGCTTTGAGTCCTGGCAAGAGCCTGAAAAGCTAATGAAGCCCACTTTTAATATGGAAGGAAGAGAACGGTAGATTATGGTTCAACTCTGGCTAGAAGGGCGAGCACCAGTCTAGATCTGGTAGAGATACTGTATTTTGTATTTGAACCATACCATCTTTTGCTTGAAGTCAGTGTGGGGAAAAAAATGAAGCAAATTGTCACTTAACTTATGAATGCCTTTCAAATTTTTATCTAAACTTTAGAAGGTTCTTAGAATGAATAAAAAAAGACAACATGTTTGCTTCGGCCTCCTACTCATTGTTAAGATAGGTGTTTTCATAGGTAGGTAGATATGAGCCTGTAACTAAAAGCCTAATTAAAATTTGTTTAAAGCCAGAGGGACACGTTTCCTTGTTGACAGCAGCAGATCGATGGGGGAAGACAATAAGCCCCATTATTTTACTCCCATTGACTGAACATATTGACATTGCAGGTTTGCTGGTGCCTCAGTGACCACGACACAACAGTGAACTTCACTGGCCTACTGGCCAGAGGGGCACCTCAATTACTGAGTGTCTTTTCTACCTTGTCACCCAGACAGAAGGGAAAGGCCAGCCTTTGGTCCTTCAGAAGGAGGGTAGAATTTTTGGTTAAGAGACTGTCAGATGGCATGTTTTAGGAATATCAGTCATATTATTTTTCAAAACTGAATGCTATATATTAATGTATGGTTATTCAAAACCTAGGGAAAGCAGTTTAGCAGTCTTGAGTATTTACATACACAAATACCCATTTCCAAGATTTCCTTTTGCTCTCCCCAAGATCTTTACAGCAGGTGGTCAGCTTGTGTTTGGGTGAGATCCGTTTTGTTCCAGTGGAGGGTACTCAAGCAGCTAAGCCTGTGTCTTAGGAAACAGTGTTTAGAGTCTCTCTCCGGACACAAGGACTGACTCTGACTGCTCTGCAGCCTTTGGTGGATGAAACAGGGAATGAATGAGAGGCGACTCCCCCATGTTCAGGTGTGTCCATAAACAGTGATGTGGATTTTCTATGCTTCAGGCGGATGCAGACAAAATATAATTTGCTGGCCTCTTGTTGTCTGGCATTTTACACACTTTGCATAGTCTTTACATAATAAAATTAAGTATTAGGTAGACACCAGAGACCAAGAAATTGGAACCACACCACAGTAGATAAGGAATAAAGCCAGAAGAGACTAAACATAGTTTTTTAAAAGTTTAGTGACTATGACTTATATATAGTATACAGTGACTACTGCCATCAAGCAGGGGACTGATGCCCTTTGGGGCATTTTAGAACAAAACTAGTCTTTTAGACCATTTTCATGAAAATGTTAGGCTTCCATTTGATCAGCAGGTGCTGTGGAGATGAAAGCCATGTGTAAATTTTCAGCAGGCTAAAAGTGTCAATTCAGAAAAGGAAAGTGATAGGGGGAAAAGCAATCAGCTTTCCTGTTTTCAATTTGTGCAGGATTTGAAGAGCTGTTTTGTTGAACTGCTACATCTGCTCCAATATGAATATTGAACTACTTCCACTAAAAATAACAACCTATAATTTGGAAGCTACTGCAGCCTTTTGTTAATGCGAATGGGTTATTTAAAAACAAAACAAAATAAAAATAAAAATATAAAAAAGACAATTTTCTATTCTGACAGCCTCTTGCCTGATGTGTATTTTCGTTTGCTGGCCTTTTCTTCCTCAGAAGATAAATGATGCTATGCAGTTAGGGCCTCATCTTGTTTTGGCTGTTTTCACCTTTCCTATAGGTGAAAATACTGATAATAGAAAAAGGTATCCCAGGAAACAAAATTTATTTTAAAGTAATTGTTTAAAGCATGCTTATTTACAAAGAAGTTCTTCTTCCTTACATTCTCTAATAGTGTAGTTTTTTAACTTAACAGCGACTACTGTGAGAAAGTTAACACTATTCTGTTGCATACTGAGCTCTCTGTGGTGTAGTTCTCCTTTAATATACCTCCAAATGTAAGTTTAAACTAAGCAGGGATATTTTACCTAACAGGGCTTTCAAATATTTTTTTTCATGCTTAAATAAAATGATTAAATTATGCTTGAGTGCCTGCATACAAAGGCTTTGGTCTCTATAGTACTGCTAATCAAATAAGTTTTATGGACCACATTAGAGGAAAAATTGGATGCATTTTACTGGTGACATTTCTAGGAGAGACGTGTTCTTTAAATACATTTAGTATTAATTAAAAAGAAAACTCCAGAATATATTGAAAAGAATCATAATGAAAAATACCTCATCCATATAACAAGAGTGAGTGGTGACACGATCTACATGTAATACAGGCGTAGACACTGAAGGTAGAAGACGGCAAGTGGATAAGGTTACGTATTGATTCAAGGATTGATCGCACTTGGTTTGACTTGTGGCTAAAGTCATTTGTCCAGGGTGAGACCCAATCACTGCCGAGGATCAATGAACTGTGTAGCTTGTGGCTTCACACTTGAGTAGCTAGACACATTCTTCACAGATCAACTCAGAAGAGCTCAGTAAAGGAGAAAGGGATGCCAGATACTTTGACATATGAACATGTTGATTTGCAAAAGTAGCATTTCTGTTAGTATTTATAAATGCAGTAGTTCTTTACAAACATCAGGTCGAAAGAAGAAGTGGTTGCAGAACACAACTGAAGATGTTATTGAATGAAAGATTGTGTGTATGCCATCAGACAAAGAGTATTATCTTAAGGAGTGTCACTTCCAATTTGAAGCCCAATGAACAGACCAGCATTGTGGTGTTCTGGCACATTATCAAGTAAGTTTAGTAGCATATGGGTATATTCATTGGTACGTGTATTTTGCCACTTTCGTGGAAAGATCCTGAGCCAAGCATGCTGGTTTATACCTGTAATCTAAGCACTTGGAGGTAGGAGGATTGAAAGTTCAGAGTTTTTCTTGACTGCACAGTCTGAAACTGTCTTCCAACCATTCTGCTGAGAGAGAGGCAGAGAGGGAGGGGGAGTGGAGAGGGAGGTAAGAAGGGAGGGGGAACAGAGAGGGTGAGTGAGAGAGAGAGAAAGAGCAAAAATAAGAAAGAATAGAGGCTTTATTGAAAGCTTATTCACAAACACAGACAGTCCCATTGGTTAGAATGGATTGTGCTGAAGCCACAGCACTTTATGCCTCAAAAGAGGAGAGTTTTCTAGGTCTTTTCCTGGGAGTTTTGGAATGATGCCAGGCCCTTACATCAGAACCACTGGTAAAGTAATGTTCCATGACTGAAGTTTATGGCATGGTGCTTTCTTGTTTGGAAGAAGTTTTAAGCCATTTACATGGCTTAAAACCAGTAACGTTTTCAGTGACAAACAGAGAGCCTCTGAGGCTGGAGATGCAGCTCAATAGGGAGAGTGCTTGCTTAGCTATAGGGTACCCTAGATTTTATCCAAACTGTATCACACAGACTGGGTTTGGAATACCTACATTGTAGTTTCAATTTGTGACATTTTGTCTATTATAACTCATAACACATGATGGAATGACAAAGTCATTTGCTTTTGTGGATGTTGTTTTGGCCAAAGTCTCAAGACAAATCAGTATTTGGGTGAATAGAGAGGGCCTTTAGAATATAGATATTGTGAAAGAAAAATACAAAGAACACAAATGTAAATTTACCAGTGAGTCTCCTCTGTAAATGCCTTGAAAAAAGTGATTGATTGTCCTCATTAATCTTTTAATATCTGTGGCAAAGACTATTTCAGAGTGAGTTCTGAGGCTTCAGAGACCACCACATAGTTGTGTTGGGATAAAGGGAAATAGTCAACAGATGACAGAGATGTACTGTATCTTGCTCCTAACTTTCATATACGTTTTCATTGTAGACTTGAAATAAATGATTAACTAGCTACTTACTGTCTTCCTGTCAGGGAACTCCAACCCATGGCTCAGACTAGCCACAGCCACTCTTGACTTTACTTTTGAGCATAGTTTTATTTAATTAATTAATTAATTAATTAATTAATTAATTTTTTTAGTCAAGGTTTCACTATAGAGCTCTGGCTGTTCTGAAAGTCACTATATAGATCAGGGTGGCCTTGAACTCACAGAGATCTGTCTGCCTCTGCCTCCCGTGTGCTTAGATTAAAGGCACTTTACTATGTTCCTCTTTGACTTTGAGTTTTAAAACTGAGGTTTCCTTGTGTTCCCCAAACTGACCTACTTTGTGCTGAAGTTCTGATAATTAGGACCTTATTCTTTGAATGCCAGCCTTGGAGATCTCCTTAGCAGTCACTGTATTCTTTTACTTAATACACCTTGTGTCACACTGAGCAGGAGGCAACTGCTTCCTGCTAGCATGTCCCTGGATAGACCCAAATGTGTGCCAGTGTGTATAACACCATCTTTCGAAAGATAATGTCACTCATCTGCCTCTAATAAGTTCATCCTGCACTGAGCTTGTGAGTAGCTTTTCTGTTCCCTTTTTTTGATCTAACATCCTGGGACAGATTTTTGCACACTGCCACAGCCTCTTCCTACCCTGTGGGCTGTTGTATATCTTTATCTCTTGTTCTGTCATCTTAACATATTCTCTTCCTGACAGGAAAGAGGAAAGGGGTGTTTCTTTTTTGTTTTTGTGTTTTGGATAAAGGTAGATCTATGTTGCTCAGACTGACCTATGCGTAGCCTAGGCTGGCCTGCAGTTCAGCTCTTGCTGCCTCGGTTTCTTAAGACTTGGAATTGGCTGCAAACATATATCATTTCCAGCTAGGAGGGAAAAGATTAGCAGCATCTTGTACTCTAGAGAAGTTGAGATTGTAACTGGTTTCATGGCACATAGCACTTGTTGTTATAAAAAAAAAAGAAGTACCTAGTATGGATCTGTAGTGCCCTGAGAGGCCAAGGAATGGATACCCTTTCAGTTTTGTCTGACTTCATTGGTAGAATGAGAGTTATCCCAGTTTTCAGAGGAAGTTGAGGGCGTCTCCCGTGACTTGTTGGATTCCAGGAATAGATTTGGGAATTTCCTTACAAGCATTCTGTGTATCATTGACAATGTGTTTGAGGGGCACTGTTTGTCTTCATATTGATGTGAGATGGGTTACGGTGGGGTCCACTGGCTCTCCACACACCTGTATGAGGAGAAAAGGCACTGAGAAGATGGGGTTAGGCTTCCAGAGCCATCCTGGACATTAGGTAATTGTGTGGAGTGTTAGTCACTACCTTCCCCATTTCATGGACAGTAAAGGGAGAATGGATTAGTTTATGCTGTAAGGGAAGACTTCTGTCAAAAGGAAATAGGCTTCATGCTTTTCCTTCACAGTCACTGGGTAAGACAGTGGCCTTGTGCAGGGCCATAGGACTGAAGTAAAGGGAGTGGAAATTGGATGTGATTAGCAGGCATTCACTGTATTCCATAGCTCAAAGTCTGGACTTGAGTCACTTGGGAGATGTAGAAAATAGCCGCTCTAAATAACTTTGTGGGCAGAAACTGATAACTTATTTAAGCAGACAACAGTACATTGCTATGTGGCTAACATCAAGTCTTAAAAGAAACCTGAAAACCTGACCATGTGCTTTATCTGAAGAATTTAAAAATGTAGTTATTACCATGAGCACATTGATTTTGTATTTGTTACCTGTTTATAAAATCAATGGATATTAGAATATAGATACTTGGGGTTTGCCAAAACACTCCTAATTTATAAATTGCTAATCATAAAGCATGCTTAGGTTTCTTTGACAAGTAGGAACAATTGCATTTGTTGGGTTTGGTCAAGGTGAGCACTTCACTGTCATCCAGGAAACTTTTGCTATTTACTAAGGAGATCATTGGTTAGCAGGGCTTGGGAAAATAGCTGCTTTCAATTTGCACTACAAATGGAAGTCACAGGGATCACTCTTACTTCATAGGCCACAGAATATTTTTTTTCACTGATTTTCAGAGTTCAGTATGAGACTAAATGCAAATTCTTTGTCATAAAGGAATCTGTTTTTAAAGTAGAGATGCAGTGAGTTCTTCATTAGAACTTGGTTCCATTGGATGGGATAATAACTAAGATTTATTAGACAATGTATTCTCAGGAGATGTCATGGAAGACTATAAAGAAGTTGAACTAGTGATCTACTGATAACATGAGGGAAAATGGGGAAAAGTAAGGGAGGAGAGCTGTGTGTACAGGTGATAAGGTAGTGGAGCTGGTTGGTTGTGAGATGTTTTATAGAGTATGTGGGGGTTGTGGAGTGGGGGACTCTTTTGTAGTACCTGTCTGAGGACTTCAGCTAGTAACACTCAGAGGACTGGAGCCTAATGTTATAGATAAGCAGACAGATGGTGGTCCCCAAAAGAGCCTGCACTGATAACGATGCCAGGCCAATGTCCCGACATACTGAAGAGAATATTTCCTATCACTTTGAGCCTGGTACTTGTACTACTGATGCTTTCAGCAGTGTCTTAGGAAATTTGTCACTTTGTCTGGTTGTCCAGGGTCAGTTAGTCCATTTAAAAGTTCCCTATCCCATTCTCTGACCACAAGACAGGAGGAGGATGTGACAGATCCTAAAAGTCTGCTAGTTTATCTTCTGAGTCCAGGAATGTGTTATATACACAGTGATGAGAAAACACATCAGGGAAGAATAACAAATAATACTGGAGCAGGAATTGGGAGTTTATCAGACTGATACGATAACCCTTCGAGGTGAAAGAGTTCTTAAGGAACTTAGAATTCTGAAACTCTCAGGGTGTCAGATAAGTATTGTCTTTTACACTCTCCAAGTCCCTTTGTTCACTTGCTTACAGTTGCATTCTCATCTCTAGCTGGAACTGTTTAGACAAGAAACCCACACCTGACCTCTCCTGGATAGCAGTATATAGGCAATGACTTCACATTGTTTTGTTTAAACAAGAGGGGTGAGGGGTCAGCGAAGATGGAGAACAAAAAAGAAATGTGACGAGTCTCCATTGATATATTCAAGCTAAACTTTCAGGTGGCCACTGGGGAGAAGACAAAATATTGGATATAGAAATAAAGAGTAATAAAAGGGGAAAGAGGCAGCTCATGAAACCCGAGGTTGATTTCTCAAGAGTCACACTCCAGCAATGTAACCCGGGTAAAGGCACTTCCTAGAGTGACCAATGAAAAGTGAAATGTGTACTCCTGCAAGGAAATTAAAGTAAGTTGATAGTACCTGTTGTATGTAAGGCAGGTTGGTAGGAGGAGACTTTAGGCAGGTAGTGGGCTCAGTCCCCATTGAATATCACACCCTTTGGGGATAGGTTGAATAGGTACAGTGATAGCAGTATACCTAGATTATTAACTAAATGACTCAATAAGTGGGGCTTATTTTTGTTTGTGTGTATATGTATATATGTCTATCTGTGTGAGTGTGTGTTGTGTGTGTACCTGTGTCTGAGTGTGTGCTGCATGTGTATGTGTTTGTGTGTGGTGTGTGTGTCTGTGTCTGTGGGCTGCATGTGCATGTGTTTCGGTCTGAGTGTGTGTGTGTGTGTGTGTGTGTGTGTGTGTGTGTGTAGGCAGAGAGCAAAGGAGGGTGTTGCATCCCATTGAGTTGCAGGTAATTGTAAGCAATCTGGTGCTAGGACCTGAATTCTGGTAATCTTAACTGTTGGCCCATCTTTCCAGCCTCATTAGTGGGATCTTAGAGGTGAGAGTAAGTTGGCATTTAAGCTGCCTTGAGACAGGAAGGATTTACCAAGGCCTGGTTGCTGTTATTGGTCAACAGTGCTTTACAAGGCAAGAGAGGTAAGAGTACTGGGATGAAGAGGGAGTGGAGTTGCAAAATGCATTAACAACTAGCTGCGAAAGAAAGGTGGTGGGGCAGTGAGTACAAATTAAGAGCAAAAGGACCATTTGTAGATAAAACACTTGACTTGGGCACCATCTTTTTGGGAAGTAACATGGAGGGTCCCTGCCTGTGCTTGGGGCCTTGTCTCCCTTTCCAACTGTAAGGCTCAAACAGTTCAATTTGTATAATAAATTTGTTTTTCTAGTTGAACTTCTCTTGAACAACAGACACCATCATGAAGCAAATCTAAAATCAACATATGAAAGAGAAGAAAAAAAAGAAAGAAAAGAAAAAGTTCAGATGTCCTAGGCTAGGGGAGGCCATGGGCCTTGTGAGGACTGTGTCTCTGGGGTTGGTCCTGTTGTGATAGGTCGGATGCCTTGCGGGTAGGGAAGGCATGGAGGCCAAGACCAAGCAGTCTACTTATATCAGCTCATTTATTGTGGTTTGTTGCTTTGGTATGCAGGGGATTGAATCCAGGGGTTTGTGCCTACTAAACTAGCATTCAATCAGTGAGCTACAACACCAACCCCATTTTTCAGCAGTTTAGATTGTAGATACTGTAGAAGGATGACCATGGTTGGGTTAAGAGGATGGCAAGGAAGAGCCAGATGCAAAGGGCATTTCCAAGAAAAAAATAGGGAATAGAGAGGGGATTTGTTGGGTGTAGGGGATTGGGGTTAACAACCAGGTCAAGTCTAGTGCTTAGCTTATTACAACTTGGGAATTTTTTGGCTGCTTGTTGAAGCAGCAACCTTCCTGCCCCACTATAGACACAAAACATTCTAGTATCAGAGAGGCACTGAAGAGTCATTTTGATCCTTTGGCCCAAGGAATTCTCAAGGTTCCAGTTATTTTGGGGAGGAAGAAACAGGACTACCAAGTGGTAGGTGTGGTGACACAGGTGTATTTCTTTGGGTCTTGTCTCTGTCATGGATCTGGCTCCCTGAACCTCTTTCGGAAGGTTGTGACCTTTCTCTCTGTAGATGTCTTCTAGCTACTTGGGAGAATAAAAAGTGATCAGGCCTGCTGAGCCATTAGCTGCCCATTCTGCAAAAGCCACTTGTGCTTTACATGTTTTTATGTATTGCAAACATTGATATTTGGTTCTGGATACTTTGTAAAACTTCTTTCAGCTCTAACATTGTGTAGTGGTGAGAATGTAGAAAGGACAGGATATCGAGGTAAGGATCAGTTGATGGAAATGGAGACAATCTTGGAAATGGGCACATATCAGATTCCAGACTCTAGTCTTCTGGGCTAGGCAAGAGTAGCTTTCCCATGAGGTCTTTGAACCTAGCTTCAGCTCTTTAATGTGTTGTGAATTGTCTATAGACCAAATACATTTTCATGCAATAATGCTTTTCAAGGCTTCTTCAAGTAAGAACAAATATACATTAAAATATTGTTGCTAGAAATATAAATTAATCTTTTTATACCTTTGCCATCAACAGATAGTGAGCTTAATATAGTAGCATGTGTGGACCATGGCTTTTACTTTAAAATGGAGGCCTCCTATTAGAAAAGCAGAGTAGGTCGAACTCCTCTGCCCCTGTGTGGGTTACAAGCTCGGCCCCAGTGCACTGGTTTCCTCCAATAAACCTCATGCTGTTTGCATCAAAAAAAAAAAAAAAAAA
>JADRCC010169847.1:0-20109 GCA_019843855.1 Hylomyscus alleni | reverse complement strand
GTGTGTGTGTGTGTGTGTGTGTGTGTGTGTGTGTGTGTGTGTATAGAGAGAGAGAGAAAGAGAGAGAGAGACAGAGAGACAGAGACAGAGACAGAGACAGACAGAGAGAGAGAGAGAGAGAGAAGACTGTGGTGGAATTGAGGCATATAGAAGACTACTATAGCTGAAGCAGCAGAACCTAGTAGTCTGGTATGTGCACTCCACATGGTGCACGGTTCATACTCTATGCACCTGTCTTGCCTGTGGTGTTTGTGAATGCAAAAGCCCCTTCTGTTTACAGTGAACTCTGTATTAATTACCTTTCCATTTACTGTGACAAAAAAATCTAACAAAATAACCCCAAGGAAGGAATGATTTGCTCTGGTTTATAGTTTGAAGAAATGTCTATCAGAGAGGTATAGCATCAGAAGCAGTAGGTAGCTGGATGCATTCATTTTTGGGAACCAGAGAATGTGAATGCCAGTGCTCAGCTGATTACACTTTTGATTCAGTCTGGGGTCGCAGTCAGGAAAGGTGCTGACTGCAATTAGTGAGGGCCTTCTGACCTCAAGTATCCCAGTCCAAGTACTATTCCATTGGTATGCTCATAAACCTGTCTCTTCCATGATTCTATATATCCTATTGAATTGTAGATATGACAGAATACCTGCATAAAATTGGCATAAGTGAATAGGTGATGATGGGTCAGCATTGCACTTTTTAACACTCCTCCCTTGTGAATTCAAAGCCCACAAAAAATGCCTTACTCACTTTCATAGTCAAGAACACATATTCTTTACTTGTCTCCCTCAAATTCTCCAGTACAGCACACTTAATTTTACAAATTATTCCTCACATATCTATTTTAATCCAAATAATTCATTCTAAATCTATACATCAGGCACTAATGGCACATGTCCACTACCTCCTAAAGCTTTCAATGTAAAGTTCAAGTGTTTATATAATAAGATATAATTCAGGTAAAAACTGTTACTTCTAACTAGAAAGCAGAATTGTCTTTGATATATTTCCACAAGAGACTATGTTCTTGAACCATTAGAGGTTAAAAGATGTATCAAGGAGTAGGGATGAATTCTACTGCACCATGGTAGGCAAGAATTCTGCTGTTGGTTCCAACTCAGTCGTTCCAAAGTTCTGTTAACACTTCACTGTCCAGTTTACTTTGGTAATTTCAACTTCACTTATCTTTGGAAGTTTTCAAGTACAAAACTATTTTAAAATAAATTCTCACTTTTCTCAGAACTGCATAAAATTACCAAAACAAAACCATGTATTTTTGTCACATTTTCCCCAAAGGCATAAAGAGAAAATAGCAGACTTTACATGAAAAAATCTTTCATTACCATGCATTCTGTCTCAAAGTCTGACACTCTCTGAGGAACAAATAGTCCCTTATGTCTCCAGTTAGGTTGTTCTGAGGAATCCTATATAGACATGAACCTCAGGACATCACTATAATCTGATGTTTCAAACCTGAACTCCTTCTATAACTCCAGAAGATCACTCCATTTATTTGCTCATTGTTAATACCTAAAATTTGTTTTTGTTTTTTTTAAAAAGGAAAAAACAAATCAAAGCAAAAACCCACCAACAATGAAAAGGAATACCTCAAATGGTTCAAGGATAAACCAGGGAATGAAAACACATGTATTTAAAAAAAAAATCATAGGGTGTGATCAAGAAAAGCATTTAAAATTATTTAAAATAATTTAATAGGTTAATAGAAGTTAAAAGAATTATAAAACCCAGGCAAGATGACTCTCTGCTCCTCCACTCCTAATTTTCGTTTCTGATATCTTTAGCAATCTCATTTTCAGATTTGACTTGCCCAGAAGCGGAGGAGGAACCTGAGGAGAAAGCAAATAAAACTGCTCAGTCCGGCTGGTGCTGACTGGTGTTCGTCATAGACACACCGACATTTATTATTAAAAAGAGTGCAAACAAATGGAAGTAGCTTTGGCAATTATCACTTAATTAAGCTTGTTTGTTACTCAAACCCAAGCTGTAGTAGTCAGCTTTTTGGACTCTACAACAAAATAGGTGGTGCGGGTAAATTTAATAGAGATTTGATTTACAATGATAAAGTCTGGCCAGGAATGCTTTGCCTATCACAGAAAACCTCCAGGAAAGTGGCCTGAGGAAACAGAGAGTATCGGGTCAGGCTCGCACTACTGGAACACTACTCTATTGAAAATTCAAAACCCACAGGAATAATATATTACCCACTTTCAAAGTCAAGAACTGCCTATTAGGCTCCTTATCTTAAAGATTCCACAGTCACTCTTAAGGCCTTGTAGACTAAGTCTATAATCACAGGGACAGTTGGTCACACACAAAACATATCCAAAGACTAGACACAAACTAGGCACTTTTATATTATATATTAACAAGCCCAAATTTGAGGGACAAACTGATGTCTGAAGACATATATTGTGTAACTATTTTGCTAATTTGAACCCACTTTTTGAGAAGACAAGGGAGTGTCCTAAGACTCAGAATGTAAATGAAATTGACCTGGCTAAAGAAGCCTCCTTAGATGGACAGGATTAACAGGGCCTCTCCCCAGGGTTGTATAAACAATAGCAAGAGCAGAGGAAGAAAGGTTTGTCTGGTTTGTCTGCAGGTTATACGGTGTGGCACATACGTAGTTTTGAGGAGTCACTGTTCGTTCTGGGTGGACTTTTTGATGATGCAACTTCCTGAGTCATCCACTCTACTATATGTAATCCCAGTAAATTCAGTGATGTACTGCGATAGCCTTTGGTTGAATCACACTTTGGTCTGCCATTTGTATCCTATCTTACTTAGATAAAATCCATGGCTCTCCAGAAAATTTATATAATAACAGCACTTTGAAATTACAGAGATTGCCAAGACTGCTCCGCATGACTTCCCAGCATGCACACCACACACCTTGAATATCATCACTTAACACAGAGTTTGTAAGTGCCCTTCCTTTAGATCTTACATACGAACCAGAACATCATCTGTTCATTACTTCACATGGTGTCTTTCCCATTGGACAGTAAAGACTGAATGCACAGGCCACTGGAAGGGATTTAAGCAGGAAAACTGAGTCAATAAGATTGGCCAGTGGCCATGTCTGTGACAGACTGTCTTGACTGAGGTTTGTTGTGGTAGGGCCCAGGACCCTGTGAATGACCCTATCCCTAGGCAAAGTGATCAAAGCCATATAAAGGAACAGTCTGGGCATGAACCAAGGAGCATGCTCAACCAAGGAGAAGTAGGCAGAATTACTTCATGTTTTCTGCTTCAGCTCCTACTCTGTCTTCCATGGTTAATGGACTGTGACCTGAAAATATAACCTAAAATACACTCTTTCCTTGACCAACGTGCTTTTGGTCACTTTTGGTCATGAGACCTATTACAATGGCAGGAATTAAACTAGGACACTCAACTTTTCTTCTCCATGTATGAACAAATATCACATGGCCTCTTCGCCTTCCTTCTGTATGGGCTGTGGTATATCACAGTTTTCTTTTTTATTAAAATACTAATTACCATGTGTTTTCTTTTGTGATTGGGTTACCTCACTCAGGATGATATTCTCCAGATCCATCCATTTTCCTAAGAATTTCATAAATTCATTATTTTTAATAGTTGAGTAGTACTCCATTGTGTAGATGTACCACAATTTCTGTATCCATTGTTGAGGAACATCTGGGTTGTTTCCAGTTTCTGGCTATTATAAATTAGGCTGTTATGACATAGTAGAGCATGTGTCCTTATTACATGTTGGAGCATCTTCTGGGTATATGCCCAGGAGTGGTATAACTGGGTCCTCCAGTAGAACTATGTCCGATTTCTGGAGGAACCGCCAAACTGATTTCCAGAGTCACACATGGTATGCACTCTCTGATAAGTGGTTATTAGCCAAGAAGTTCAGGAATACAGGAAGAACAACCCACAAACCACAAGAAACTCAAGAAGAAGGAAGACCAAAATATGGCCATTTCATTCCTTCTTAAAAGTGGGAACAAAATACCCATGCAAGGAGTTGCAGAGACTAACTATGGAGCAGAAACTGAAGGAAAGATAAGCCAGCCTAATATAGCTATCTCCTGAGAGACTTTGACAGTACCTGACTAATACAGATGTAGAGGCTCACAGCCATCCATTGAACTGAGTACAGGGTCCCCAATGAAGGAGTTAGAGAAAGGACCAATTGAGTTGAAGGGGTTGCAGGCCCTTAGGACAAACAACAGTATGAACTAACTAGTACCCTCAGAGCTCCCAAGGACTCAACCACCAACCAAGGACTATACATGGTGGGACTGATTGTTCTGGCAGCATTTGTATAGTAGAGGATTGCAGAGTCGGTCATCAATGGGAGGAGAGGCCCTTGGCCCTGTGAAGGTTCTGTGCCCCAGGGTAGGGGAATGACAGCGCCGATAAGTGGGAGAGGGTGGAGTGGCAGGCATGGAGAGGGGGGAGGCATCAGGGGTTTATTCTTGTTGGTTTTGTTTGTTTATTTATTTGTTTTTTGGAGGTGAAACTGGGAAAGGAGAAATCATATGACATGTAAGCAAAGAAAATATCTAATAAAAAATAAAATGAAATACTAATTAATAATATTATTATGCACTCTAACAAAACCCAACTAGGTAACTCTATTTTTAGTACCAAGTACTCAAGCCCGTAAGAACTACAATGATTCTACAATAAAAGTAAGGCATCTGACTACAGCTGTTTGTTTTTCAATCTATCCATGTAAAGAGCAATGGAGAATGGTGGCAGAGCAATCCTGGACTTAACATTCCAAGTGGCTGAGCAGTGAATATGAAGGAAGCATGGAGAAGGCAGAAAAGCCTGATTCTAGAAGCTAGGAACACTGGAGTCAAGCACCAACCATTTCTATGGCACCCAGAGCTGCTCTTTGCTGTTGAATCTATGGGAAGAGTAGTGGGCAAAGCCTAACCAGGAGGCATCCATGTCTCAAAGTCCAGTAAATGGCTCCAGAAAATAAATGTAAAGGGATTAGTTTTATGCAATACTTTGGATAAAGAAAAGGCAGAAGTACGTAGTGGGGAAAAATGAAATCTGAGAATAAGAAGTCAGGAGTCCTTTGAAGCGTGCAGCATGGAGACAGTTTTAAAGGAACTCACTTTCAGAGCTGGCCTCACGTTTGTTCAGTTTTTCTTCTTGCCTTCTAGAATGGCATGGGGTTCATTTCTGTTCCAGGCACTGACTTGTCCTTGATTTTCCTCTGAGGTCATTGCCTTGGAAGAAGGCCAGTATGGTTTGACTTGTTCATTTGGCATGATTTAGTACCTGAGTGAACCTTCCAATATTAGCCTTGCCAATATTAGCCTTGTGTGCAGACGCTTCTCAAATGAGTGGCGCCCAGGGATGTCAGTGAGATGGTGCCATTAAATCACACAGCAGTGTCCTCTGCCATTGTGGGAAAACAAGATTAGGGTTCTGTAGTTCTGAATGTCCACGGCCCAGTAAATGGTGGAGTTCTTCTTAGGAGTCTGTGGGGTAAAACGTCAACCTGAGAGGATGTTTTACCCCGAATGCAGGGTCAGGGAAGGGATTGACACTGATCAGAGTGAGCTCTGTAGTCTTTTATACAGCAGTAGACTGTCCTTAGGGTCTCTATGGTGAAGGGTGATGAGAGGAGGGCCACAGAGGATAAAGGATGGGTAAGAGGAGGACAGGACTGAAACAAGTATAGGATATGGTCAATGAGATATATAATTGTGGAATAACAGACAATCAGAAAGCCAGTGTTTACAGACTGCAGTGTATGTTCCTTCCTGCTATATGACATTGTTTTGGTTACCCTGATCTGTCTGAGCAGTAGAGTTATGATGCTTCAATATGATACCCAGTGGGTGCTGTAGCCCCATTCTGATCCATCAGCCATTTGAAAAGCCCCTAGACTTCCATGACCATCTCCTTTGTGCCATCACAACGTTTGATATTTTTATTTCCAAATTTCTGAGAACTATAATAATAACACCCCTTAGTTGTCACTTAGAAAGGAGCACATTGCGTTTCTAAATAGCATAGAGTTACAGCAGGAATAGAAAAGGTTGCTTCATTCATTGGCTACATTCAGATTTCCTGGTAGCTTTTGTGCGAATAATCCTTCTCCTGTTGACTGGTCTGACAAGTACATCTCCTTGAGCAAGGACAGATGAAAAACTGAAGAGTAGTTTCTGCTAGCCACTGAGTACACAGATCATGGTATTCAACTGACTCTCAGCAGTGTCCTTGTTTTGTTTTGTATCTTGGGGAGTTGGTATGGCAGAGCCTCAGCATGCATCTAGTCTAAGCTGTTCTGTAGATAAGAAACCAGTGAATGTCACATAAGAAGAGATGCTGGGTAGGACAAAAGAACTCTGAATAATGGGCTGGGCTATGCTCTATACGGAGCCCTCCCTCCTAGCTCACTCTGCTAGCTAAAAAGGCTCTTGGGGACTGAGTTATACACATAGATTGCAATCTTTGACTCAGACTCTCAACCTTTCCTACCTCTAATTTGGATGATAGAAATGAATTATTTCTCCAGGAGTACTGTCTGGCAGAGCTAAGGGACAGGTCTCCTTGCCATGATGGTCTTAAGGTGAAAGTTAAATATTTGAAGAATGAGTGGTAAATATTAAGACAAGTTTCTCTGAAAAAAAAAAAAAAGATACAGAAAGCCTTTCTGTCATGCCAAATTTGGTCATGTTTTACTTTACTTCTCAACAAAAGCGACAGTATGACTCCCTCCTTCTCCTAAGCCAAAGCCAGAGTCTCTTTTGGTCAACTTTGCAGTCCAAAGTTGTGTCCATTTTTGTTGTGATGTCAAAGCCAGGGTTAAGGAGAGTCTCCAGGTTTCCAATGCCTGCTACACAAGTAGCAAGTGCTTGATGCCTAGGACATAAGTTAATGTGAAGCAGGCATGCCACCTTATTGGAATTCCAGCTTTTGTAAGGGAGAAACCCCAAGTGTACCAGCAATCACTGAGTTAAGCTTACAGACCTTATATGAGAGCTAGCTTCAGTAGTTCACAGGACACAGTTGGCTTCTCACCTGGGTAGAGTGTCGAGGTTATTGTGGACCTGTGTTTGCTATGTGATCATGTTTATAGGGGACTGTAAATTAAATCATGTGAGAGCACCCATCCTACTATGTTGACACCAATCCTTTGGCATGTGACCCTGAAGTATGAGTGGAGGAACTGAGCAGCATCCAAACATGTGACCATGCATGTGCTCATTTCTCTCTTCTGTACATGGGATATGACTAGTTGTTTAAAGTTCTTGCCTTGATTGTCCCACAATGAGAGCCTATGACCTGGAATTATAAGATGAAATATGCCCATGTCTCACCTACGCTGCTTTTTAGGATATTTTATTACAGCATCCTAAATGACACTATTACATACCCCTCCAGTGAATAAGGTATATAAAGATGAAAAAGTATGACACTAATCTTGGGTCTATACATGCATGCACACACATAGGTACCTGTAGATACATGTGACCCCACATGTGTAGAGGGATGCTTACTATACTCCCATTAGGTTTTGAAGAAATCCTATTCATGGCCCAGGCCTTTCAATTACACTAAAGTGCTTCAAGATCTCGAACTATGTACATCTTTATTTTTCTTCATCAGAATTTGACAAATAGATTGTCATTTGCTTTGTGTCTTTTAAAATTTCTACCTCCATATAGCCTAGACTTTTAAAGGGTGCAGAGAGGAGAGCCACATTTAGAAAGATAAAAAACATAATTTGGACATTACTAGTGATTTTCCCTTCTCCCTGTATGTTTTTAGGAAGTCATTAACTATTAAGAGCTCATAAGATACTTGAATATTTGTTTGTTATAAAAAATTGGCTTTTAAGTTTATTCTTTCTTGATACATGCTTAAGTATTTTGAATATAAATACACCATTGGAATAAATGGATGTATATTAACTTGTATGTGATTAACTTGTATGTGATACACATTTATTATTTATGTATAAATATACACCCATACCACACAAGTAGAGTCATCACTTAAGCATATGTGAGTACGTCCTTTTATATTTGTAATTATGTATATTGGTGTTTTTGCACTCAACCTCTATTCTAATATTTCTCCATGGTCTTAACTATTCCCAAAATGTTTGCACTGCTGAATTGCACTGCAAATGTATCATCAACTAACTTGGCCACTAAGATGTGAGTATCACATGAGCCCTGGAATCTAAAACCAGTCTGGGCCACACAGAAGGCTTTGCCTCAAAGCACCTTTATTAGTCTTTAAAATAATTTTAAATTATTAAATTTATAATAATAAAAACCTAGGCCCATGTTTGACAGAGAGTGAAAATTATATACCTCTAAGATTGCTAGCTACATCCTCCAATCCCCCATTTCCGGTTCTCTTTCTCCTCAATAGTTTCATGTGCATCTCTCTGCCCACATCCCTGGTTTATAGGTATAACACATATTGCCATGTGCTATGTTAGTTCTCCCAAATCCTAACAAATGCTAATGTCATGAGAACAGGAAATGGGAGATTCAAACTCAGGATCTCATGTGTATATGGCATATACTTTACCCAGCGAGCCAGCAGTAACCAAAGTAGTGGGTGTTTTAAATTAAGGTTAAATCTGTGCCATGTACAGATTCTCAGAGATGCTCAGACCAGACACATGCCACGTAACTGCTAGCCCTCCCTCCATCCTTCCCGCTCTGCCTGCTTCCCTCTTTCACTCACTTCCTCTTTTTTTGTCCAGAGAACCTCTCAGAAAGTGTGCACATGAAATGACTTCTGCAGTCCTGAAGTCTCACACTATTCCTGCCTTACTGTTTTGGTATTTGTTTTCCTGTTTTAGTTTTGTTCTCTTTGTTTTGCTGTGTTTATGCTTGACAGTTTTCTTCCCTGTATCTTCTCCAGGATCCATTCCTCTCACCACCTGTGCTGTTGATGACTAGCTTTCTTTATTGTTGTTTCTCTTTCTACTAAATACATTGTGTGTGTGAAATTTAACACCACCACCCATTCCAGGCATCTGTTAGGCTGTAAAATCAATTTTTAGTATAGCTTAGTTTCTGCCTTTTTCTGTACATTTGTTTGGTTGCATGCCCCCTTGCCATATGTGAAGGCATGCACATGTGAAGTCATATATATGAACATCATAGAACTCAATTCTCCCCTTCTGCCGTGTATTCTAGTGAGCAATTCAGGTCATCTGTCTAAGCAGCAAGCATCCGTATCTGTTGAGCAATCTCATGTCCCCCCTCCCTTTTTCTGTTAGAGTATTGTGTTGCCCTGGACCTTATATTACTCTTGAGATATAATTCATTTACTCAAATGGACTGAGCATGCTGGTGGTAGTCTAGCCAATCTTGTCACTGGCAATAATGGCATAGCCCTTGTTTGTGCAGGTCTCTGCCTCCCCACTAGCAACCTGAAGAGTTTCTCCCCCTTACAGACCTCTTATCAGATAAAAACAGAGGCTGTGGCTTGAGTGAGGGAGAGGATTTTAGGGAAATCCCAGACAAATTAGTATTGGAGATTTATGGAGAGGCATCATCTGTGAGAATCTTTAGTATAGAGACTAGCAGTAGAGCCTTCAGAGAAAGAATAGGTGAGTTTTGGTTTCTGGTGGAGAGGAGGGCTTCATGAATTTGCAACATATACATCTAGAATTTTGGTGTCTCTCAAGCTATATGTCAAAGTTAAAATTCACACATATACATTTCAACATTTCTCTGAGTGTAATTTGAAACAAGATGAAAGTTAAAGAAATTTGGGGCTGGAAGATGCCACAGCAGTTAAGCATTTACTATTAAGAGCATGAGAAACACAATTGAGATCCCCAGAACCCAAGTAATTGGATATGGTGACCCACCTGTAATCCAGCCTGGAAGACAGAATGAGAAGTTATCTGGAGCAGCAGTGTTGGTGAGCTCTGGATTTGACTGAGAGAGCTATCTCATGGAATAAGATGGAAGGGAAAGAGAATTCCCAACTTCAACCCCTAGGCCTCCACATGCCAGCACACAAACACATGTGCATCCACATGTGCATGTGCTCTAGCAAGCATTTATATCTCTAAACCATATACACATGAAAAGAAGACAGAAAAGAGAAGAATGGTTAGTAAGCGAAGATTTAACTTGGATTTATGAAGGGAATTGTTTAGGTTAAATAGAAAGCGTAGATGCTCAAAGTTACACATTATTTGAGCAAGAAGTGGCTACTGTTTTTAATAGCTTTTGACATCTCTGTTGGCGATGTCTGCATCAAAACATGAACCATCTCGGTAGTTTTGGTTTCATCAGACTTCTCCAAAGTTCCCTGACTTGGTGAGCATGTCATGGTGGGACAATGGGCCATTATCCTCTCCTATACCTCATGCTTGCCTTGTGTGGCTCTCAGACTTCCCATGCCCCCCTTTATTTCTTCCTTCCTTTCTCTCTTTCTTTCTTTTTTATATTTTCTTTCTTTCTTTCCTCCTTTCTTCTTTATGTCTGTCTGCATTTCTTCTTTATCTCCTTTCAGATTTATTTATTGATCATATATATATATATGCTATCTTTATGCATACCAGTAGAAGATATTGGATTCCATTACAGATGGTTGTGAGCCACAATGTGATTGCTGGAAATTGAATTCAGAACCTCTGGAAGAGCAGAGAGTGCTCTTAACTACTAAGCCATCTGTCTAGCCTCTGCCTTGTTTTTCTAACCTGTGTCAATGTGAGCCCAGTATGGGAATGAATGGTTGTTCTGTGTCTGCCACAGTAATTTTAGTGATCCTTTAAGCTCACAGTCTTAGAGTGTGGTTGTAGCAGTTAATTAGTTAATCTCCTTTGACTTCCAGTGGGTCACAAGTGCTCTTAGTCTGCCCAAAAGATCTCTGGATTCCCAAATGAAAGATATATCAGCTAATTTTAATATGTTTTGACCAGCTCAGTGGTTGGTCATTTCCAATCCTCCCTGTGGCTAGCATACATTTCACTCAGATATTTCTGGCTTACCACCTACTAAACCTATATTTTATCTTGGCTGCCCTGCTACATTCTGGGTAACTCCCCACCCCAACACAGGGCCACATTCTCTTTCCACATATATTGCAGTATGCTTTCTCTCCTGTAGCTCTTAAATTTGATTCTTCTTCCTCCATAGCAAATCTCTCCCTCCTTTCCTCTTTCTCTGACTTTTGTCCAAGCAATCTAAAGTCCTACCTGGCTCCTTGTCCAGCCATTGTCTGTATGGCAATTCTTTATTATCAACCAAAGGCAGCTGGGGGCAAGGACTCTCAGGTCTGGGCAAGGCTTTTGGAAGTAGAAATAAGACAAAGCATTAGAATCAATTCCCAACATGTGGTAGGTATTAGTTTGCTTTGTAATATAAGATTATCAAGTCCTCCGTGATCTCAGTATCTCAAAGGTAGTGTTCAGACTCAAATTTGAATGTGAAGTTTGCGTTACTGCGATTGTTAGAGTAACTCTGACAGTAAGTTAGAGTTTGAATTTTGTCTATTTGCTTAGGTGATAGTCATGGGTTTTGTTGTTGCTTATAGTTATGTTCATTGATATTTTAGGAAAACTTTTAAGATTATTATATTTCTAAGTTTTAGACACTTGTCCATTTGTTTATGATAACAGGATTGATGTCACTGGAAATAGATGACAGTAACACTTATGGAATAATAACACAATCCTAAGACTTATGTATCTGTCAGAACTTGTGCTGGAAAGTATGGTGAAGTTAGAACTGAGGAGGGGAATCTGGGGAAATACTTGCCTCTCAATTTTTTTGGACTCGCATTTGAACAACAGAATCTACATAAAAAAGCCAGGCATACTGACATGCACATGAATCCCAGCACTGGTAAGGCAGAGCCAGGATGAAGCCAGGGTCTTCTATTAGCCTCCCCCATGCTTTTGGTGAGTTCTAACCTTGAGAAACTTTATCTCAAAATGAAGTGAGGGCATAGATGGTGGCTCACTGGGGGGTAACATTTGCTGTCTGAGATTGGCAACCTGAGCTGATGAGGAGGAACCACCATGAAGATGAGAGAAGAGAGGCCATTCTACAGTATTATCTCCTTATCTCTACATTCTCTTCATGTGCATCATGGCACATAGGCCTAGCAACTACCTTCAACACTCACAGACACACACAGACACACACACACACAGACACACACACACACACACACACACACACACAAACACACTCATGAAATTTGGAGTTCTTCTCACAACCAAATCAATCACAGGTCCTCACACTGGGTTTTTAAGCACTTGAGCCTACATTCTGTCTCCTTCGTCAAATGAAATTCAGACTGTTCAAAACAGACCAGTGCCACCTGCCAAAGTAGAAAGCTTACTTTCTTTTTATCCCTGCAAAGATAAACACACACCACACACATGCACACCACACACACACACACACACACACATACCTACACACACACATGCAGAATGAGAGAGAGAGAAAACAGCTTAAAACATTTTTTTAGAGCTCATACATTATTGCTGAATTAGACAAACCAAGAGCGATCATCTTTCAAGATCTTTATTTTTGTTAGATGAAATGCTGTTCTGAAACCTGAACATGGTAGAAGCAGGATTCCACTTCAACCAAAGACAGATGCACGTTCTATTTCCAACTATTAAAATCTAGTGCCTATGGCTTCCCCAGGATTAATAGGAGTTTGATGTGTTCCTGATAGGTTTGACTTTTAGATTCCTAAAGCTAGCCCCATGCCTATGCGGGTGTCCATTCATCTGCTTATTTCTGCTCTTTGAGAATAAAGCTATTTCAGAATATTCATTCACTATTTCCAGAAAAATGCTAGGAAGGGCTGGTTTATAAAAATAAACCTGTGAGACTTTTATTTCCTTTGCACCAGTATGACTTCCGTGGTTCTAATGGTTATAAATCTGAAGGAATAAAGCATTTGGCTTCTGGTTTCCTTCTCCAACAGTTAACTTCATGAAAGAATATTTTGGACGCTTACAAACAATGCATAAAAATATGTGATGGGTCTGAACAAGACTTCAAAGGACCTGTAGGGCTGAAATGATTCCCAGCACAGAAAATCAATTTCCTGTAAAGAGTAAAGAGGCAAAGATTTGAGGCAAACATCAAATGTAATTCTAGAGAGTCTATTTTCTGCTTGTTTTCTGGAAGTACAGGCCAAAATTTTGTGATAGATACTTTCACCCTGATTTAATTCATTTATATTTTGTCGTTTCCATTGATTATATCAAAGTTTAGATTTTATGAATTGTTTTAGACATGCTTTTATTCCAAAATATAAGTAGGAAGAAATAAAAGTGTATACATCCACATAATTTGGGTATAAAATAAGAAATTTCTAAATATGTAGATAAGGTTAAAACTACACATAAATCCAAGATTAATTTATTATAACACACCTATACTAACTCTGACAATTAATAGAATTCATTTGAAGAATGATGATACTGGGCTGAGAAAATGGTTTAATGTTGTTTGCTGTGCAAGTATAAGGACTTGTGTTAGAACTGGAAGAGTCAAAAAACGCTGTACACTGAAGTGGACATCTATAGTTCCAGCATTCTTCTGGTGAGATCGGAAGTAGGCAAATCTAAAGGGACAGCTGACTGATATCTGCTCATAGAAAACAACATAGATACCCTGTCTCAAAACATAACTGAAATGAGAACTCAACAGATTTCTCAGTAATTAAGAATACTTGGTCTTCTTCACAGAGGTCCAGGATTCAATTCCTAGCATACACATACTGCTTCTAAATCCAGTTCCAGAGGAACTGACTCCCTTTTCTGGTCCCCTAAAGAAATAGTCATGCATGTAGCTCACATGAAAACATGCCTAAAAAGTACTCATACACATAAAAAGAAAAGAAAAACTTTAAAAATTGTGAAAAGCATTGTGATCAACATTGAATTTTCCATTGAAGACAACCCAAGTTTGTCATTTACCTTTACATTCACAGTTATAAATACATTCCCACACAAGGTGCCCATATACTCACCTTGAGGTTATAAAAATAATTATGGTGTCACTTGGAAATATGTTACATAAAACTTATAGTGATAAAATGTTTGTGCTACCTCATCTCAGGGCCTAGGAAACTAGAAGCACCCCCTTTTAATGCATCCCTGCCCCAATAATACAAGCTCTGTTATGTAAGTCACAGAGGAAACCAAACCACTTCTCTTGCTAGCTCATTTCCTTTCATTGTTCATGTGAGTGGGTCCCTCAGCCACAGTTCTGTAAGTCTTCCTCTGTATACACCAAGCTCTGGTAAAAGCTTCCACAGGGGAGGAGCTCCCTATGAATGCTATGCATTCTCACTCCATAATGGAACTGAAGATTGCTGTGGTGGAAACCAGAACTTCGAACCTCACTTGAAATGACAGAAGACTGGATTTCCCTTGTTTTATGATAATTAACAGATAGTCCTATGTAGGTTGTACATTCATATTTTTATTTAATATCATGTGTTCTCTCACACCTTTGATACTGCTTTAAATAATGTGTCCATTACTTTTTTTTATTACAATGAAAAATAATTAACAAAAGCAAGGAAAAGATGGTTAACTTTGGCTCAGTTTGTTGGCATGCTACATCATTGGATTGAAAACACAGTAGTAAGAGTGCAAGACAGCGGATTGCTTCACATCCAAGTCAGGAAGTGGAAGGAAGTAGATGCTAGTCCTCAGCTTAACCTTTCCTTTTTATTCTGTCTTGGACCCAGATCAACTAACACAGATAGCGTTTATGATGTGTCTTTCCACTTGAATTAGCTTAATTTAAAAGCTCACTTGCAGACACATCCAAATGTGTTTTTAGATCTTGTTAAACTAACAAAATTGACCTTCATGACTGACCAAAGAAAATAGTATGATACCTCACTTTGAGTACTCAGTCAATAATTGTGGGATCAACTGAGGTAACATGTATGAAAATTCCCATTTCTGGGAACTGTTATAATTGTTGTGAGTCAAAATTTGATTAATTACAAATCCCTTCTCTTGGATATAACCAAGCTGCTCTAGTGAAGAATTTAGTGTATGCTTGACATGTCTATAACTAAATGTTTCCTTTTTCAATTTCAGTGTTTGTATCCTCTGCTTCTTAGTGTATTTCCCATATTTTCATTCTGTGCCCCATGAAGCTATTCGATCTAATAAACATGTCATACAGGAAAATGTCCCTGCCTCCCTGACAAGGATTCTTCAAGCTGGACTTTGACCTATGTCCTATGAGAGTAGTTGAATAAGTCACTTCCTTTTATGTCTGATGTTAATCCCTGGTGATCTTATAAGCCAGGGTATCCCCCATGTACAGGATGGGCTTCTAGGAGGAGATAATCAGATTACTGATGTGGATTTGAAGTCTAACTTGTTCTGTGTGTTTATAGCAGGATTGCTTATGCAGTTAAAAAGAGTGCAGACTTACTTAACAAACTGAGCAAAATTGCCAGTTTCACACTTGGATCTTAATTTAACAGTATCCTTTCTTAGATATAGAATATTTTGACTTACAAGTTTGGCAGTATGACAGAAAGGCATGTCATGATTCTAAAATGTGTTAGGAAAAAAGTCATTTGAGCATCTAAGTATAGTTTAGACTTGAGTTTTGTCAACTTATTTATCTACATTTTAGAGAAAATAGATTCAAAATTAAGCCTCGCCATGTGTGAAGCATTCTCAAAAGTATTGGGCTTGTGAGCTTTCAGTCAGTAGATTAATCCATCTCTTCCTCAGAGAAAAAACTAGAGGAGTGTTTTCCATTCCTGTTTTGCAGAGAAGTGCTGTTTATAAAGCTGAATATATCTTCTTGACATTCTCCTCAAAATAATGATGTGTGTGTGTGTGTGTGTGTGTGTGTGTGTGTACATGTTCGTGTGTATGTATTCATGCACCAGAGGGTCCCCTTTGATTTGTATCTTAGAAATTACCTTTCTTGATACTGTTGTAGTTTAGAGACAGCTCTTTCGTTGTTTTGGCACTTGCCCAGAAGGCTGGACCGGCTGGCCAGCAAGACCCAACTATCTACCTCTTTTCACCTGAATTCTGGGATTGTAATTGCATAGATTTGGGGCATTATGCTCAGACGCTCCTGCTTGCAAGGCAAGCAGTTCCTGACTGATCTATCTCTCAAGTCTGCACATGTCTTTAGTTCAGATGAGTACACCTACATTTCCCCATCAACTCTCCTTTGAATCAGAAATGCATTTCTTCCATTTTTCCCTTCCCAGCCAAATTATTCTACTCTAACATTCACAAAACTTTCATTTTTACATTTCACCTCTCTTAAAACTTCTGGATATAGTATTTGTTCCTCAAAAGAAAAAGTAAGAACCACATCTGTTAACATAGAATAGTCTACATTTTACTTGTTCCTTTCTGTACTTGTTGCCAGTGTTTCACTACTGGTGATAGTAACACTTTAATCCTGTCTACCTGGTACATTGGGATGATAAATACTTACTTTTTATGATGTGCAGTTCCTATACCACACCACAATGATTGGCACAACACAAATATTCCAATAGAAATGATTATAATTGTATACAACACTGATAATAAATGACTGTTAATGCTTAGCTGTAGCACAAACATTTATAGCAACCTCTTCTTCCAAAATTCAGGGACAAAGGATGGAGAAGAATTCTGTGAGATACTACCCGCTAGATATAACATGATTCTGGCACACAGAAACTCTCAGTAGCTATAACATTTGCACAACGTCCACGAAATTAAAATGCCAGCATGCAGTGGTTGATCCCACCCAAGCTTAGGAGATATTGGTCATTGACAGTTTCTTGGTGAGGAGAGACAATTTTCTTTAGAGTTGTGGAACCTTGAAGGTTCCCTGTATAACACATGGACAGCACTAACTAGACTCAGTGGTAAATGCATACTTAAGAGAGGGCATGAAGTTGGGAAGAAGACATGTTTGGTGCACCAGAAGAGATTTCTACATTGGCTAGTCTGAACTACAAAGAGAGTTACTGGACAGTCAGGGGTACATATTGAGACCATTCTCAAAAGAAAAAAATGAAAATGAAATACTTGAATGAACCTTAACTGAAGTAAAGGAAATGATAAGATTAGCAACCTAGCCACTTAGAATAGGATATTCATACAGGTAAATTTCAGATAAATAAGTAATGCTTATTTTAAAAATAATCTTTATTGAAATCTTTTCTGGGGCATATACATACTACAAAATGAAATACTTATTGCTATTCCAAAAGTCAATTTTCGATGGGGTTCATACATGTTTATGCATTAAAATATCCCAGCTTCATTCTATTGGCACTACAGAGGATGAATTGATGAAGAAAGACCAATTTGAGGGATGAGTTGTTAACATGCAGAATCACATGTGCTGAGGTTGGTGTTCAGGAATTGTATTCTTTTGTTGCCAGCACGCAAAGAGATAAAACCTACAGAGAAATGCTATCTTTAGCTTTTGTTCGGAAGTCAGCAGATATTTTAGGATGATATTTTAGGTGTTAGTGTTCCAGTACTCTAACCCTAGTTATATGATGGAGACATCTGTCCCTCTGATAAGTAGATGCATATCTGCCTGTCTGCTGTGCAGACTGCGATGTCTTGTGAGAGTGCCTAGGATGCAAGGGCTCAGTGGTTCTCCTGTGTCTCAGGCCTAAGCTCTCAAACACTCACAAATGTAGTGTTTCTGTTATCATTTCAGTATTTCCAAGTCTTCACATAAATATTGTTTCAATGGCTTTATGTCAGAGGACATTAATATTTAAGTGAAAATAGCAGAGAAAGAAATTGCTAAAAAATGAAATACTCTGATTTTTCTCCCTAATAATGTGTTCTTTGTTACTCTAATGCCATAAAAACCTATGCATGTCCTAGCCAAAGTCTCACTGCCCAAGCTTGACTCCTCAGCCATGCATTGTCAGCATAAGTTAGTCTGCTGTGTGCCTTATTTTTCAGTTTGCTCGGTTTATCTTTTGTATTCACACTAAATTGAAAGTTACAAGAGGAGGGAGTTGGGAATGCATCTCTGCCTTGTTCTTTAAAAGCTCAATATAATACTACTGGGCATAGAATATTTGACTAATTGAATAGCATTGACAGTTAGGCAATAGGACAAGAATCTAGGTTCATGTGGCATCTTATACACTCTGGAACCCCCTGAGACCTCTTTTTTTCTGTGCCTTCTGGAACCATATGGAACACAAGCAGAACAAACTCCAAAGTGTAAACCAGGACTCTCTGGAGGGTGTTAGGTTCATTCTACTGATAGTATAGAATTGAACATAAAACATACTAAAGAGACATAATTTTAACATTGCTTGATTAGATAAAATAAGTCAACTAACAGTAAGTCACGTACTATTTTAAGAACAGTCCAGATTTGAGGATGCAGTGGATTCTCTTGGGTCTCAGATCTAAGTTCTCAAGCATGCACCATCTCAGAGAGATGGCTCAGAATATTAAGATCACTACAAACTCTTCCAAAGGACAGAAGTTCAGATCCCAGGACCCATATGAGTTGGCTCACAACTGTAACTTTGGCTCCAGGGTAACATCTGCCCACTAATGGCCTGAATACCTTCATACACACATAAACACACACACAAATAGAAATATAAATACATTTTTAGTCTCTTCTCATACCATTCATCCCAGCGGAAGTTTCTTGTTTTTCCACTCTTTCCAGTACCTTCCTCTCCCCCAATCTACTGCTTCTCTATTTCACTTTAGAAAAGAACAGGCTTCCTAGGGATATAAACCAAGCATAGTCTAACAAAGCCTCATACAAAGGCTGGAGTTATATTTAGAAGCAGATAATTTACCCTTTTTATCTGCATTTCTATACTTATAAAATATAAACAAGATACCCATTCAAGATTAAATATGTCAAAAGTAACTCTTTATGAAAGCCGATCAACAGAAACGTAAATTTTATACACCCATACATACATAGAAGCATGATTTGTATGTATAGCTATTATTGCTAGTGTTCATGTATATGTTTCTTTATGTGCACATGTGCATTAGCAGATGACCACCATGGGTGTTATTTCTCAGATAATTTTCACCTTGTTTATTGAAATGTTGGGATTTTTTTTCTTAGACCTGGCATCAAACAAGTAGATAAGTCTGTCTAGGCAACATGCCCAGGGAACAGCCTGTCTCTGTCTCCCCAGCATTGAGATTACAAGTGTATACTCCCATGCCTGGCTACCCTTATGTGGGTTTTCAGGAATGAGTTCTGGTTTAGGTGCTTTCAAGGCCTGAACTTTTCCAATTGAATCATTTTCTCAACCCTTGAGGCTGACAATATAGCTATAAGGACATTGCTGGGTGACATTTATGCTAGACGTGTATACATGCATATTGTTAATCTGTCTCCGTCTTCAGCAATGAATAAGTTCATGATCACACTCAGTATTTTCTATTAAATTCATTACCAAAGAGTTCCAATAGACTCATCTTCCTGCTATCTGTGTTAAACTTTATTTGTAAGATGATATTGTCAATATTCATGAAGTACCTTCTACATTTCTATTTGTCACAAGTGAATCTGCCAAGGCAAATAAAGTTTACAAATTTGTGGAACCTCTGGGGTCCTCCTATAAAGTTAGAAATTTAACCATTTTTTTTCTTTTTCTTCCTCATTCAACTGTAGAGCAATTGTTCCAGGGCTTAACTAATGCAAACACAGCATGTAACTAAAGTGTTCTGTCCTCCTTGGTTATTTCTCTTCCCTCTGATTAAAGTGCCCATTCACTTCAAGACAAAGGCTGTCTTTGAAGGAGAGGAAAGAAATGTCAGAGACCAATTTAGGTTCTTACTCCTAGGAGGTAAAAGGTAGATACAAAATAATGAAAGCATTGCATGAACTATAAGCCGATGAATAAGAAGCTTGCAGTATAAACATAAAGACTTAAGATTAGATTCCATGGTAAAAGAGCTTTGGGGGGCTGCCTCTGTAATCCCAGCACTCTTACAGGGTGATGGGAAACAGTGAAAGCCATTTACTTGGAAGCTCATGGACAATGATCCTCTACTGAAATGAAATTCAGTGAGTATTTTGTTTACTTTTTTATAATATAATATGTATATATATATATATATAT
>JADRCC010169832.1:0-12125 GCA_019843855.1 Hylomyscus alleni | reverse complement strand
GGTGTGTGTATTAAGATGGTCTATCCATGAAGTCATTCACCAACTGTTTCAATGATCAATGGTTCTGCTTGGAAGATGGCACAGACATTAGGTGAGGGTAAAAATCTGGTTCATTGGCTGTGATGATTTTGAAAAGCATTTCATCTCAGAAAAAGAGTAACTTATAAAGTCCTCTTCTTCAAAATTAATACAATAATCAAACAGGTAAAGGAAATAAGCAAAACCATCCAGAATCTAAAAATGGAAATAGAAACAATAAAGCAATCAGAAAGGGAGACAACCCTGGCAACACAAAACCTAGGAAAGAAATCAGGAGTCATAGATGCAAACATCACCAACAGAATACAAGAGATAGAAGAGAGAATCTCAGGGGCAGAAGACACCATAGAAAACATTGACACAACAGTCAAAGAAAATGCAAAAAGCAAAAAGCTCCTAACCCAAAACATCCAGGAAATCCAGGACACAATGAGAAGACCAAACCTAAGCATAATAGGTATAAAAGAGAGTGAAGACTCCCAAGGTAATGGGCCTGTAAATATTTTCAACAAAATTATAGAAGAAAACTTCCCTAACCTAAAGAAAGAGATGCCCATGAACATACAAGAAGCCTACAGAACTCTAAATAGACTGGACCAGAAAAGAATTTCCTCCGGTCACATAATAATAAAAACACCAAATGCACTAAACAAAGAAAGAATTTTAAAAGCAGTAAGGGAAAAAGGTTAAATAACATATAAAGACAGGCCTATCAGAATTACACCAGACTTCTCACCAGAGACTATGAAAGCTAGAAGATCCTGGGCAGTTGTCATACAGACCCTACAAGAACACAAATGCCAGCCCAGGCTACTATACCCGCAAAACTCTCAATTACCATAGATGGAGAAAACAAGATATTCCACGACAAAACAAAATTTACACAATATCTTTCCACAAATCCAGCCCTACAAAGGATAATAGATGGAAAACATCAACATAAGGAGCAAAACTACACCCTAGAAGAAGCAAGAAAGTAATCTTTCAACAAATCCACACAAACCTAATTCTTCCTTTTATAACAAAAACAACAGGAAGTGACAATTACCTTTTCTTAATATCTTAATATGAAAATTAATGTTACCAACATATCCTAATCAATTGAAATCCAATAATATGAGGAATTAGAAATTTGTTGATTGTCATCCAATGGTCTCTCTAATTTGGTAATTGGAGAAATAGGTGAAATATTGTACAATTCATATACACTTTCAGCTTGTTTGTGACAGTGTCTTGCTGTGTAGAACGTAATGGTCTTGAGATCTCGTTTCTCCTATCTCAGCCTCTCTATTAGTAGTATTGTTTATTTCATGTTTTTACACTATACTAAGGTTTTCAGAACAGCTTATATATTTCAAAAGTATTTATATACCCAAAAGAAACATAGATGATAAACTAGGGAGGTTGCTTGTAAGAGAACTACAAAGAGTGAGACTGAATGCTTTGCTTGAAGTTTGTAACTCTTATATCTAGTTTGAAGAAAAGGACTTTATAAGTTACTCTTTCTCTGAGATGAATGCTTTTCCAAATTATCACAGCTAATGAACCAAATTCTTACCCTCACCTAATGTCTGTGCCACCCTCCAAGCAGAACCATTGTTCATTGAAACAGTTGGTGAATGACTTTATGGATAGATCATCTTAATACACACACCATGTCTTAAATGAATGTAACCTGTTCTCTGTGGGCTGAGAATAAAATCACTCACTCAAGTCAAATAGCTTTGACCATAACAGAAGTCTGTATCCAAAAATCCTGCCTACAATTCATTTCTTGGTGCAGCAGAACTATCAACTCTCAGCTTAGCTACGATGGAAGTAAAATCCTTTGGTGCTGTGAGGGTCATTGAAGTACAGTCTTATTACAATGAAATCCAATGTCTAAAAATTGTTCTTATTTTGGGCTTGTACCACAGTAAGAGCCAAGATTTTAAACTCTACTAAATACAAAACAAACAAACAAAAAGACTTTATATATTTATGTTCATTTAAGAAAATACTAGTAGTGATGTATTATTTTGAAATTTACAGTTAATATTTGGAGTTATTTAAAATTTATAATGAGAAAAATGTATTTTCACTATTGCTGCTGCTGAGCATCTACATAAGACTGTTAAATTGATTGTTGTTTATATCAATTTTTATAATACTTATTTTTTTTATTGTTTTAATGAACAAACAAAAACAACAAGAACAAACGCCTACTGCCTCCCCCCTCCCCGTGCCTGCCACCCCACCTTCTCCCACTTATAATACTTATTTTTATTGTTATAATATTTTATAAATTTTAAGGAATATGACAAAAAAGATATTGTAGGTATTGAAGGGGAGTCTCTGGGAGGAGTTGGGGTACAAAATGGAAACAAGAATGTGATTTAATTCTATTTACTTAAAATATGTTTTTAAATGTTAACAAATTCAGATAAATTGAAATCATGTAATTTTTATCATCATAATGCAGTAAAAGTTAAAAAACAAAACAAAAAACCAAAAAAACTCAAGAAAACCAAAATTAATACAGAGCCTTGTGTGTGACGGAGCCTCATGTGTGATGGAGCCTCGTGTGTGATGGAGCCTCGTGTGTGATGGAGTCTTGTGTGTGATGGAGCCTTGTATGTGATGGAACCTCCTCATGGCACAAGCGATGCATGTGAGCGGCAGAATCCAGAATCAAACTGAAGAGATTTGTTCACTTGTTCCTCAGAAATGACTCACATCACAGTCATTATTTGAAAACTAGTCTCACAGGAAAGATGAAGCCACTTTCTTCCCTCGGAGTCTGTGACAGTTCCCTTAGGAGCAGACTCCCAACACCTAACAGCATTTCCCTTAGCGTGCAGTTATCTGGTGAGCACTTGACTTCCCTACTAAACTGATCCACATTATAACCATGAACACCGAATTACCACACCCCCAAAGGGGAAATCAAATATATAACTTGTTATGATTTATACCGAAGGGGGTGTTTATCATTGTTAAAAATGCTTTATACTGTATCTTGTCCTTTTCCTCAAAGAAAACCTATAAAGGCATTTTTTTTTTTGCAGTTGTTTAGATGTGGAGGCCCAGTAGTGGGAGCAGAGCCCCTGCCTCAGAGCCTCTGAGCTGAAGACTTAGGCCAGCAGAGTTCATTCCTCTAGGCAGCTATAAATGGGGTTGAACATACACATGCCTGCTGGGAACCAAACACAAAATTGTTCCTGGCCCAATCTTATGTCCTCCTTTCCAATACAAACATTTCCCATTCTAAGTCCAGTGACTTCTTACCACTTCAATAAAAATTATCCTGAGATAAGCATGACAAATGGTATTTTTTTTTTACCTGTTTATAAAGCTTCCATATGGGACACTAGTTAGCTCATTCAATGGAGCAAAAGACTCTTAATGGACTAGCTCACATGGTGGAGCAAGGGACTTTTAGTGATTCCTCAAAACTGCAGGGACTTTAATTGGAACCTTCCAAAAACTGAGAGAAATAAACACATTTTAAAAACCCACCTTAGGAAGAAGCTGAGTGGGACATTCTCATTCTTTCTAAAATCTTAAGTAACAGACGCAAGTTTCTGAGAACCCATTTAGTTGACCCAAATGAGATGTCCGCAGTGAGCACAGATTCATAGCTGACCAGACCAAACACCACAAGGTCTCTTGTCCATTTGGTCTCTGTTGTGATAAAACACTAACCAAAAGCTACATGAAGGAAGAAATGGTTTGTCTGGCTTCCAGGCTACAGTATGTCATCAAGAGAAGCCAAGACAAGAAACCTAGAGGTAGGGACTGAAGCAAAGGCCACGGAGGAAGGCTGCTACCTGCTTGCCACCCGTGGCCTGCACGAAGGAATGCTGCTACCTGCTTGCCGCCCGTGGCCTGCACAGCTTGCTTTCTTATACAGCCCAGGACCACCTGCTCAGAGGCGCCACCCACAGTGGGCTGAGCTCTCTCACATCCATCATAAACCAAGAAAATGCACATTGGTTCACCCACAGGCCAATCTGATGGAGGCCATTGTTCAGTTGAGGGTCTCTCTTTCCAAGTGATCCTAATTTGTATCAAATTGGCAGAAACAACCAGCACATCCCCCAACTCTCCAAAGCGCAACGACAGGGTGGGAACGGAGGTACGTGCCTGTAATTCTAGCACACAGGAGGTAGGATGACCGACGCCAGGTCAAAGTTCTTAGAGAGATCCAGGTCAGGTGGGCCTACATAGCCAAACTGCAAAACAGCAAAACAAGCAAACAACCCAAAACCAAACAAACACACCACCACCACCACCACCACCTCCACCTCCACCACCACCACCACCACCACCACCACCACCACCACCACCACCACCTCCACCACCACCACCACCACCACCACCACCACCACCTCCACCTCCATCACCACCACCACCAAAACACACAGAATAACAAAAACAAAAAAAGCAAAAAATAAAAAATAAAACAAAAACCTCTCCAAAGAAATGCAAACCAGAGCACTATGAAAGTTCCATCACCCCACCACCACCACCCCGAGACAGTGTAGCCCTGGCTGTCCTGGAACTCACTCTGTAGATCGGGCTGGCCTCGAACTCAGAAATCCACCTGCCTCTGCCTCCCAAGTGCTGGAATTAAAGGCGTGCACCACCACTGAGAACACTTCAGATATGGACACACACCAGCAACGGATCCGGGAGTTGACCCAGGAGTACTCACAGGCTGTGCTCACAGGCACAGGGGTGAGGGAGTTAGGAAGCCCCTGTGGCTGGGCTGTCAACATGGAAGCCATTAGTCACAGGAAGCTGTGTACCTGTCACTGATGAAGCTGTGTACCCGTCACTGAGCTAAAATGCCTCACAGCAACAACATAAGGCAGGAAGGTTATTTTGGCTCATGGTTTCATGGTAGTGGGAACATGTTGGCAAAGGCTGTGTACTTCAAGATGCCCAGGAAGCAATACTATATCTCCTAGTGACATACTTGCCCGCCAGGCTCCGCCCCTTAAAGTTTCCAGAACTTCACAGAAGAGACCACAGCTGGGGAGCAAGCATTGAACACCTGAGCCTCTGGGGGCACATTTCATATTTAAATCACCATCACATCTATCTCTGTTTTCAATGAAATAAAATTTAGGAGTAGTTATTTGCTAGAATGGCCAGTGGCATTAATAGCTTAACAGGCTCAGTTGCGCCCATGGCTAAAGTGACCCCAATGCCTAGCACACCTGAACACTTGCTTGCATGGCTGCTTCCTGTGCAGTGTGAGCAAGGCTTCCCATGTCGTTTTGGTGTCTGCTTTGTTGGTTGTATTTCAAGATGGGTCTGGTGGTATGGGCTTGTAACCCCAGTTACTAAGGAGTCTGAAGCCAGAAGATCACAAGTTCAAGTCCTTAGCTGAACTACAGTGTGCGTTCAGAGCTGGCCCTGGCCACTTAATAAAGATCCTCTCTCAAAATAAAAGGTGAAGCAATAGTGCTAAGACAGTTATACTCTTTTTATTAAAACATAAATTTGTAAATTAGTACTTTTAAGCACATGCATGGTATTATTATGTAAAAGTTGACAGCTTATACTTTCAGGTTGTAATGGAAATCACTTTATATTCAGAAAGACTGTGTCCATGAGTAAAACTTACTGACTTCACAAAAAAAAAAAAAAAAGTATAGCAGCCAGGGGGTGTTGCTCAATGGTAGGGGCCAGGGGAGGGGTGGCTCAGTGGTAGAGGTCAGGGGAGATGGTTCAGTGGTAGAGTGCTTGCCTCACATCCCTAGTACTGAGAACAAAACCAGAACAGGCATTTGTCTGCTGTTGACTCTTCCTTAGGGACGACGTGCCCCTGGTTTATCTCCCATTCCTCAATCCCCACTGGAAACTTCAAGTTTAGAAACACCCAGGGGTGTCAGGAAAACACTTGAGCAGTGACATTTAAAGCCAGGGGACAAGAACAGCCGTCTCAAGGGGGCAATCTCCAAGGCCAGGTTAGCTTTGTTTAGCTCTTGATCCCTCAGGCCACACAGCCTCTTCCATCAGCAGGGCTCAGGAGATGCATTCAAGAACATCCCTGGCTCAGCTGAAAGGGAGGTGCACCCCTCCCGGGATGCCTTCCCCTGCCCTGCCCTCAGGGCTGCAACCACCTTGGTTTATTTCTCTCCAGGACAAACCTTCAAACGTGGGGTTCACTGCTCTATGGCCTTTTGCCGACTTACCAGGACAGAAAGAAAATCTGCCACTGAAGAAAGCACATGGCTGCAAATGCACAGGGCCGAACAAGATGAGGCAGGATGGAGAGGCAGGAGCAGGATGGGAACTGTAATTGTTCATTCCCTAGGAATTCACTGGCTCCTTAAACACTGGGTGTCAGCAGCAAGGCTTCTGGGCAAAGGATCTCTCTCCTTGCGTCCCTGCACTCATCGGAGGCTGTCTCTAAGCCACCATTAAAACCAGAGAACTACACACTGCAGCATTAATTTGCTTGGATATAAGTAAGTGACCAAGCTCTTCCATTTACAAATCCATAAAGAGACTGGGCTAGAGATGGCTCAGTACTGAAGAGTACTGGCTGCCCTTGCATGGTACTTAAGATCAATTCCCAGCACCCACATGGTGACTCATGAATCTCTAACTTGTGCCCTCTTCTGGCCTTCAAAAGCATTAGGCACACATGTGGTGCACAGACTTACCTGTAGGCAAACACCCATACATAAAATAGAATTTAAAAAAGAAGTGAAAATACATATTCTACTTTACAAAAGAAGTCCAGCATACATGGAAACTCAGCAGTTCCTTGATAGAGAGCGCTGATGGTTGGTTTTCCGTATACTCCACATACATAGTGAACACACAAAACATGAATGTAGACATACCTGCATATCCAGAGAGGCGATTGGGTGAACACATGCATCCATGCTCCACTGAGGCCAGCATGCAACTGGTGGTGGGTAAGCTGTGGTTGGCCACCAGGTTCAGCTAGAGCTAGGGCTGTGGTCCTGTATCTGAGGTGAAAGGCAGAAAGTCCTTCTTTGAAGGGACCTGACCTGTTTTCCTTGGGATCTTCACCTAACTGGATGAGGCTCATTCATTGATAGTATGAAAGGTAATATGTCTTACTCCACTCTGATTTTAAAACAGCCACACAGCCATACAAGGGAACATGCCTATACCATGAAGGCAGAGATGGGAGGATGGAGAGATTAAAGCCAGCCTGGACTATACTATTAACGTTTTTTTTTTTTTAAAGGCTGTACGGAAGCGTAATTGAGAATGCAAGAAGATGTATATAGTCAATGTACACAATTTGAGGTCTCTAAACATGTGCCAACACCTGTAAAAACATCCCCACAGTCCAAATAAAAGACACCGTCACCTCCGAGTGCTTGCTTGAGTATCCATGGCCCCACCCCGCCGTGTGTGGGTAGGAACATGGTCTATAAGACTTACCCTCTTCAAGTGAGTGAACAACTCTGTTGGCCCTGTGCCCTGTGGTTCTCTAGAACATACTCATCTTGCCCAATCGAAACTTGACAACAATGGAACAACTCGCTAGCCCCTCCTCCACTAATGCTTGACTTTTAAAGTAAACCTGGCCACTTTCAGCCTGCCCATGTGATGCACTGGTAAATATTTAACACTTGTTTCCGGTGGTGTGTGTGTGGGCGATCTGTAGCTGTTGCCAATTTCCATGCTGTAACTCCTGACAGGGCTATCTCTAGCTACAGATGGGCTGTCCACCACATGGCAACCCTGTAATTGTAACTTAGCTCTCGAGAGCTGCCATAGAGTCCACCTGTACCCATGCAGATCTGGCTTTGCTTCTTCGGGCACAAGTGTGCAAGCATTCCTGCAGTACACATTTCCTTGTCTTTCAGTTTCTCTTTCCGGAAGTGGCTGCCCCAGGTCACCCACTCACCAGAGCTGAGATCCTATTTGCCTACAGCTTTATCAGCACTTGGGCTGGGCAGACTAATTTTTTTGCCAAGCTAATGGTACAATAAAACCCAGTAAATACTCACATGTAACTACCTGTGTCTCCTTCATTTTCTTCTGCATTTAACTCCATCCTGCATTTATCTATCTCTGGCTGAATATGGAAGTATCGAAGTCCAGACCCTAGATTATGGTAAGATGGTTGTGTAGCTTTTCTACACACTTAAGGAGATCCATATGCAGACCTTTGGGGGTTGACAATCAGAAACTGTGTCAGTTCAGATTCCTATTTATCTTTGGCCTCAAGCAGCAAAGAGCCACATTCATGGTGACCTACACAAGTGTGCTGGATGCTCAGTTAAAGCAATGCTGAAGGAGTCCGAGGCTGTAGGGGAGGCTGTGGGTCTGTCCCAGATGCAGACCCTTCCCATCTCTCTTTGCTATCCTTAAATGGGAGTTGCCCTCAAGCTTATCTCCTCCTGCTGTAGCTCCAGGCTTCTGGACACCAGAACGGAACAGCATCAGATCAGAGACACAAAAACTTTCATATACATACAAGGCTACCCATATGCCAGGCGAGAATTTCAGATACTTTCATGTTCTGAATGAAGCAGAAAATGTTTGGTCGATGATGGGAACAGGAGAGGCGGCGGCTCTTGCACACAAGAGGAATCCAGGATGTATATTTTACAGGCATTTCTTCATAGCGGCACCAAAGGCACGAACACAAGGGATTCATTCGCAGATATCATGGAATATCATAGGATACAGAGTTCCCATGAGTCACTGCTTTACAGGCCATCAATCTGCTTTCTCTCTACGGCTCAGTTTGGTATCTAAGGTTCACTTTTTTCCCGTCCCCTTTTAATAATTAAAGAACTATTTAGAATGCTGCAACTAGAAACATGCTTCCCTGTACACCAGGGTTTCAATGCAAGCCTCAGGCCACAAAAATTGCAGGAAACTAAGCATAGGGCGTGGGAGAAAATTTCCTAGGGCTAAAGAAATCTTATTTGGTGTGTGTTGTGTTTGTGAAGTAAGTACCCTTTAATGTCTCCAATTTAAGCGAAGCTACGAGTCCCTCCTTCCATAGATGAAGACACAGCAACACGTGCCTGCAGGACCGGAGAAGGTGCAGTACAGCCTCGAGTACAGCCTCGAGCTGGGTAACGGAGGAGGTCTGGAGGAGGAAGCAGCAGATGTAAGATTTCCCAGCAATTAGGCTTCTCCATAAAAGCAGCAGCTGGCTTTGAACTGGCATGTAGGACAGGAGACATGGAACCTGCCTGAATTAGGACACGACTCGTTAACAATTAGGTGACTAATCATCCTGGGATAAAAGCCAAAAGAGGGTCAGTGACTGACATCCCAGGTACACCCTGACATTGCCAGAGTCCCTGCTGGTGTCAGTGTCAAAGTGTTCAGTGTGTCTGTGTCATCTCGTCTAACAGGGAAAGGTCTGAGGAGCAATTAGCCACCCACTCGGGAGACTTAAAATTTCTAATTCCTAGCTGGGGGGTGAGGGGAGGTTCCCCCTCTAACTTTGCTAGATGGTAAACGAGAACAAGGAACTTGAATAATGCACCCTCTGGCTAAGGAGCTACGCACTTTACTGTGAGGTGAGGGGTGGGTGTGGGGATGGGTGCCAAGGACCCTTTGCTACTGCTCCTCTACCTTACAGAAAGATCTAACTTCTATGTGGTGTTTCACTTTAAATACTGGCTGCTGTTATTTTTATAGGAAAACATTTTTATCTGAGTGTGGGGCTGCACACCTGTAATCCCAATACTTGGGAAGTGGAGGCAGAAGAGCTGTATTAGATCTGTCTGGATGATGTAAGACTCTGCCTCAAAAACCTTAAAGTTAAGTGAAAACACCCAGGAAACACTTTTTTTTTTTCCCAACAGGCAACAGATAAAAACATTCCACTGTGATTTTCCATATGCCCAAGGAGACACAGACCTGCTGAAGTCAGATCTCAGTTCAAATCCCACCTCTGCTGCTCAGCAGTGGCACAGATGACTTGGCTCCGTCAAACCTCAGGATGTGCAGGCCCTGCAGCGGCTATGCTGAGGGCCAGGTAGGATTGCACAATGGGTTTAGATCATGCCTGGCATTATGACATACTTGAAGGGCAGAGTGAAGGCAACTGCCAGCTTTTAGTCTTCCATGAGATTTTTTTCCTCCCAAATCCAAAATTAAAATGAAAACTGGGAGGATCTGGTCCTTGGCTTAACTTCACACATCTTTTCAGGAATACCCATATCATATAACTTGAGGCGTCTTAATATTAGCAAGAAGTGTCTTTCTCACCTGTGCTATGGCTGCACACATGTGCCTGGGAGGAGAGCTGGGGTAAACAAAGGCACTGGCTGCTAGTTGAGAACTTAGTCTAGGCAAACCCCACAGACAATGAGACCTACTGTAGCGCGGTTTGGAAGTGGCTTGGAGGGCACTGGAGGAACGAAGATGAAGCCTAGCAGAGCTTAGGCTCTGACCGTGGTGCTGAATGCTCCAGTGTGGCAAGAGATTCAGAAGAGCAGAGCACGTGCCCCTCCGCCCCGCTGGGATTCCACTAACAGCCTAAGTTGTTGAGTGCCTCTCTTCCTTGACCTCTCCTAGAGGGAGTTTGCTAAGAATTGCCCATCCTAAGCATCATTACCTAAACTTGAGCAGTGTTTTAAACAGTCAGAATACACCCTGGCTGCAAAGCAAACTGCAGGCGAGCTGGGCACAAGATTAGGTTTCTCACGTGTGGAGGATGACAATTGATATGTCACAGCTCCTCAGACAATGACCCCTAAACCTTCTGCCCTTCAGTGTTGTCTGCCTCAGTACAGGCATTCTGGAGAGGTGGGCTCTCAGGACACTTGTCATAGGACAACTGCTTGTCCTCTAGAGACAAAGTGTGTGGCAAATGGCACTTCGTGCCCTGTATTTGCAAAGACCTTACATTAAGAGGCTTACAGACAGCAAGGCATGATGGTACATGCCTCTAATCCCAGTACTCAGGAGATTAAAGGCAGATGAATCTCTTAAATTCAAGGCTAGTCTGGCCTACATAGTGAATTCCAGGCCAGTAGGAACTAGAGACCCTGCGGGACAAGTAGACCATGCTTAGACAGAAGAACTGGTAAGTTAGAGCAGGCTCAAACCCCAGAGAATCTCAGAATTGAGAACAGCAGGTATGGGGCCAGCACCCTGCCAAACTACCTGATATGCAACATGTAACCATGTCACCCCACCTAGAGGACCAGGACAATTGGTCACATAGCATAAAAACCTTGAGTTCTCCATACTAATGAGGTATCTAGACAGGCCCGAGTGTTTAGCCAAGGAGCTTCCCTTCCTGGGTACTCTTCCCACAAAAGGTATTTAATCTCTGGTTCACCCTGAGCAAGATGTATGCATTCACATCTGCCATTACATAAAACAGTTTGGACAAGCAAGGACCATCTCCTTCATCAAGGATTGTCTGGGGGTGGGAGGGGGAAGGCCTTTGTCATAAAGAGACACACCTAAATCTCCTGGAGAAGGCCTTCTCTCTTCTAGTCCCTCTGTATTCTCCGCACTCACTCAGAACCAACCCGCATTCTGCCCCCGTCCCTGGCTCAGTCATCCTCTTCCTGCCTGATGTGCAGACATCCTGAGGGGAAGCACAGACCCACGAGACCCCATTCCCAACTCCCCACAGTACCCCAGCAGCAGCTGAGTACACAGGAGATCCAGGAACCGCAGCGTCCATCCCAGACCCCACTGCTTCTCACCTGGAGAAGCAGGGGCTGGCACCCCTATCACAGACCACGTTCTGCCGCCCTTGAGTGGCTTGCCAGCGTACCTCCGGCACCCCAGCACTGAGGCAGGCACACGAGCCAGGCACGACCTCATCTCAAAGAGAGAAAAGGAAAAGCCTCATAGTATTCAAAGTGAGAAAACAGTAAAGGATGTGTGACCAGAGACACCACAAGGGAAGGACAGTGACAGTGGTTTATTCTGCCCTGAAAAGTTTCCAGAGAAAAACCTGGGAGTTCTGAGCTCTAGCCTTGACCACCTACTCCACCTACAGGAGAACATATTTGACTGGCTTTATGAGTGTTATGTGTGCCCATGTATGTTAATGTGTACAGGGATATGTGTGCACATGTGTGAATACGTGTGTGTGTGTGTGTGTGTGTGTGTGTGTG
>JADRCC010169830.1:0-26323 GCA_019843855.1 Hylomyscus alleni | reverse complement strand
AAAAACAACTCCCCCAGACATGCATTAAATGATAAATGGGTGTGATGCTTATATAATGGGTGTTCATATACACATATAAACACACACACTTGTAGCAGTAATTTATGGGGGATTTGCACCCCACACTAGCCTATGTAGTTCCCAAATAAACAGGGTAGAGACTATATGATTTATTTAATCAAGCTTTATGGCACAATACCTCAACAGTTATTAATCTATTCTATATTCCAAGCTAATCTAGTTGCCTCTCAGCCAAAATCCCCTAGATACCTGTATTTTAGTATTGGTCTGGCTCTGTCTGCTCCAGGCGCATTCCCAAGATGTCTCCTTGATTCTCTCCTCCTCCCTTTCTACCCTTCCCCTGGCTGGGATCAGAAGTCCAGCCTGATCCGCTCCTCTGCTTGGCCATCAGCTCATCATCTTTTATTGACAAATCATAGAAGAAATGGGGATCAACATTTACACAACATTGAGAAAGGAGATATACGGAATAAGCATCACCGTTTCATGTCCAGATGGCAACCCGTTACGGAGGCCGTGGCATCAGCATTTGAATATACAAGGTCATCTTTACACGGAGCGCAGTAACATTATACCTACACACACTAGAGAGGAGTGTGTGTGTGTACTAGAGATTTACACAAATAGTCCTGGGATAATGTGATCTTTGTGGGGATGTACTATGTAATTTTATTGATTTTGTTTACATACTTTTTTTTAATGTTTTTATCATTATACGTAAAATTATGTAAAAGAATAAAAGTTACCACATAACCAGAAGATTGTTGGAGATGAGTGCTATGTTTCACTTCTCTGTAGGGAGGTAAAGGGTTTAGGTGAATGTTTAGGTGAATTCAATAGATTGGAAGTGTGATTTTTTTTTTCCCCAGAAAATTTCTGGCAAAAATATGAGGAAGCATTGGAAAACAACACCCCAGAATTCCCATAAACTATGTTCAGGTAAATACACTATTTGGAGTTGTAAAAGCTTCACATAGACTCCTTTAGGTGGGCTAGTGAGGTAGCTGCACTCCCCTCTGCAGATAGCTATGCTCTAGGGAAAGATTAGTGTGAGACACTGATAGAAAGAGCAGTGGGTTGGGAGTGCATACACCTCACTCAACTCAGTTCCTGGATCTGCCAAATCTGCTGAGGCTTTGTCTTTTACTATTTATTGTAATGTTAAGAGCTGCCCTCCAAGATTTGGAGTCTGCTCGTAGCCTGAGGGAATTAACTGACTTCAGTTAATTCTGATTGGTAAATAAAAATGCCAGCAGCCAATAGCTGGGGAGAAGAGACATAGGCGGGATTTAGGTTTCCTGAGCTTGAGACCTCAAGGAGGAAGGGGAAAACAAACAAACAAACTAACTAAACTGCTTTGGAAGGCTAAGAATGTGCAGGGGGAGAGAGAGAGAGAGAAGGAAGCCATCATGGGGTAGGAGAATGTGCAGGAAGGAGGAGAGCGGTCATGTAAAAGGGCCAAGAGAACGTGGCCCAGAGGGCTGCTCAGTTGGGTCAAGAACAGCCAAGATGGAAAAGAGGATATAAGTGGTGTAGTGGCTATTCCTGGTTGTCAACTTGACTATATCTGGAATGAACTACAATCCAGAATTGGAAGGCTCACCTGTGGTCCTAGTCTGGAGGCTGAGAAAAACAAGTTTCTGACCTGGATCTTGGCATGGAGATCTTGAGGCATAGTGGTTATGAATCCCAGGAGATTAAGACAGGGAGATCTCTGAGTTCAAGGTCATCTGGGATTAAAGGTGTGGACCACACCTTTTGCTGCAGACTTGTATAAGGACATTGGAAGAAGGAAGGCTCTCTCTCTCTCTCTCTCTCTCTCTCTTCTTTGCCTGCTTGCCTTGTGGGCCTGAGCAACTGCTGGATCCTTGGACTTCCATTCACAGCTGCTGCTGACCATTGTTGGGAGTTGGACTACAGACTGTAAGTCATCAACAAATTCCTTTACTATATAGAGACTACCCATAAGTTCCTTGACTCTAGAGAACCTTGACTAAAACAAGTGGTAACTGGGAGTTGTAGGTAGGAAAGTGGATTCTAACAGCACAGAGATTAGGCAGTTGCTCAGCTATTGTGATGCATAAGGCATATTTAAAAACATAAAGGCTGTGCGTGTGTGTCCTTTATGGGGGGGGGTTTAAATGGTCTAAGGCAGGAAGGAACCCCCCTCCCCCCACGGGCTCTTTTTAGTGTTTTATTATAACCCAGAACTGCCTTTGAAAAAGTCACTTCAGTGTTCAAACCTTTGGTATCTTCATTAGTAAAACTGGGATGACAATTCTGTGACATTTACATAGTTTTCATCCGGATTAATCAGGCTGAAATAATACACGCAAAGCTCTGTGAACTGGTATGAATGCTAGCTATTATTCTAAAGGTGGCTATTACAAAGTTATACAAAATTATAAAAATGCAAGTGTGCCCTGAGAGTGTTAGCTCCAGCTAATTCTGCTGGGGCACCTCCCTTCGTATAGCTGCCATTTCTGTCATGCTCAATAAGTGGCCACTAGTCTGTACACACTGGATTTCTGGTAGACTGTAAAATGTAGGGTTCAGGCACACTACCAATCAATAACCATGCAAACAGAGCGTAAAATTGCAAATTCTAACATTCCTTTTTTCAGTATTGATCATAGAAATCTTTTTAGTATTTCTAGTGCTCCAAGTTTTATTGTTAGAGTAGCAATTGAAACAAAATATCTGCCCACTAGGGGTTATGATCCAATGGGAGGGAAAGCTGCCTAATAGTGCAGTAGGAAATGAAGGTCACGGGTCAGAAATTAATTGGATGGAACACTGCATGCAATGAGGGCTGTGAGGAAAAATAAAGCTGAGGCGGGGCAGAGTGCTTTAGGTCAGGTGTGTGAGCAACAGGATCTGAGATTTAGGCGAGAATGTACAAATATTTTGAAATGCTCTTGAGAAGGAAGCAAGATTAGGTGAGGAAACTACTGGACTATGAGAGAGATGCAGTTTGGCTTTACTGACCCACTGGGAGCTGAAGATAGGTTGGACCTTCAGAGACGTCTTGAGTTGGGCAGATGGGCTAACACGTTAGATTCTTGCAATGACTAGAAACTGAGTATAAGCCATCCCCTAGGACCTGGGCTATGACAGCAGTGAACCTCCTGCCCGTAGCACTGTGTCAGATGGGGAAGCTCTTGGGAGAATCGAGGACTAGAATATATTTTAAGGGCAAGAAGGGAGCTAGTGTTTCAGAACGAGACTTACCTTCATTTAGAAGTTTCTCATGTGATGATGTATGTGAAACCTTGTGCGACCGTCCTTCGCTCTCCCGTTCTTGTTCAAGATGGCTAGGCACATAAGGGACCATGGAAATATCCTTTCTGCCATGTGATTACAAACTTTTCTTTCAGAAGTAGATGTGAACAGCTTTCATGAGATGTACTACATCACTAATTAATCACTGTTGGGTTGGCTCATAAAAATCTAGAGACATCATCCTGCAAAATAAACACACTTCCAAAGAAGTTTTCCTGGAGGTTGTGCTATACATTATGCAAAGGCTGAGGCTGAGCAGAATAACCTCCAATAGTCATCTTAGTGTCCATCAAGGGATGAGATGCATGCAGCATCTGACCAGGGCCTGTTTAGGGCAGAAGAGACAAAGCATGCAGACGCGTGGGCAAGCCAGAGCATGTAGGTGTATGAGAGGCAGGAGAGGGTGCTACACACGGGAACACTGGATTCTTTGCAGAGCCTTGGAAAGGATTCCCCTGGAATCCTCCAGAAACTTCTGACTGAGGAACACTCCAGGATGATGTGTTTGTTGAACCCTCGGGCAGGTGAATTACATGTCTGGAGAGAAAGCCCTTCCTGGAATGCCCTACTCTGTTGCCAACAGAAGACATGCTTAGTTCTAGAAGCTCAAAGTGAGTTTGTGGCCACCAGCGTGTGCCTGCCAATGGAGCAGAGCTGGGGACACAGACACTTTAGCTCTGGCTTCACATAGGCCCACTCATGCTGTGGGGTAGAATTTTTTCAGTTTTTTTTTTTTTTTAAATTTGAATAGCATCTGTATTTCAGGACTCTCTTTTGTGAAAATAACTATTTGAAGGAATAAATACTTAAAACACACGAGAAGGCAATGGGTGTGTCACGGTCTACTAATATCACTGCAACACTTGGTTTGCCAAACCCTGGTTTTTCACATTCCTTATTCACACTGTATGGCTCTTTTCCCTCATTTGGACACTCTGTTTACATCTCTATTAGGAAACATGGCGTTGTGGGGCAGCAGACCATGCATGCCAGGAGACTTGGTGAGCTTGAGTGGACTCAGAGACCTCAGCACCCAGGCACCCATCTGACGATAGGCATTTCTCTGCTCTCTACCAAGATTCTTGGCCCGGAATCTGTGACCACATTCCCCACAAAGGCATGTAGCCAGTGGTCACATAGCCCAGAACGGAGTTCTCCATCTTAATGAAGTAGATGGGCCCTGAGGGTTTAGCCAATAAGCTTCTTCCTGTAAAAGGTATTTAATCTCTGGTCCACCCTGGGGAGGTGACATGTACCTATTTTCCATGAACAGTCAATAAATGGTGTGGATGCATTGACTGTTTCTTTCATCCAAGAGCCAGCATGGGGAACATGGAGAAAGCCTTCATCTAGAGAGCCATGCTACCTCATAAGTCTTCCACAAAAGGATCCACGTTCCCAGACTTGCTGCTACCGAGCTAAGCCGGAGTTCCCCATCCCCTGGCCCCTGGGCTCAACGTCCTCAGCCCGAGGTCCCCTCTGTCCCCAACTCCCACCAGCTTGCAGCAGTTTCTGGATGTCCCCTGGGCTTCTCTCAGGCCCCTGGGCCCCCTCTATTCCGGGCTCTACTCTGTTTCCAGCCCCAGCGGATGCCCAGGAGTCAGGAAACCTCAGCTTGAGCTTCAGCAGAGGCCCCGAGCCCAGGCTGAATTCTCCTACCCACTTACCACAAGCCCAGCAGCATGGGATAAATGTAGTCTAGCATCGGCTCCCTATTCTCCTGCCCAGGCAGCTTTCTCACACCCAGCGGAGAGGTGCCACGTGAGACCACAGCGCAGCTTTGGAGAAACAGTTTTCTAACTAGCTATACCACCCTTGCTTGCCCCAATCTCCAATTTTACGAACTTCAACGAGAGTCCAACATGGAGTCGATGATGATAACGTCTTCACAGGAGTTCTTACTATCTTTTGTTCTTTTTTTCTTTTTCTGCTGATTTAAATGTAAAAGATACAAAGAGGATAAAGGTCACTCTTCCTACAAACACTAAATTTCAATATGAAAGCCAATAGAGAAGTACACAGAAACTGCTTGAGCCTCCAGTTCAAGGAGGTGAAAGCAGGTTGCACCCTAATTGTCCTCTGCATCCAGATCTGGAGCTCCGGTTGAGACCGCAGCATCACTCTAGTCTCTTCCTGCTTTGACCAGTAAATTGCATTAGAGACAAGGTTACACTCACACCCTCTCTTAGCCTAATGTTTTATGTTTATTGAAATAAGTACACTTCAAATTACAGTGGCATTTGGGTCATCATTGAATTAAATTAACTTAATGGTATTCTTAATTCTGCTTAAAATATATATATCAACAAATATTCTCTTCTTATTGTCATTCTTTTAAATAGGTGGCAAGTATAAAACATTCTCTGAACATACAAGCAGATTTTTTTTTAAAAAACATACTAAAAATAGATTCAAGTTTTCAGGACTAAATATGTACATATAGTTATTTACTTAGTTATCATGAAGCAAGGCAAAGTTGACTCTTATCAACTTGGAAACAGACAGTCACAGATTTTGTTTTTATATTGATTTTTCAAAATATACTTTTATTAAATCTTGAGAATTTCATACAATGTAGTTTGAACATGTTCATCCCTTACTCTCTCCCTTTGCCAGTCCCAGATCCACCCCTGCCTCGCCATCCCTCTCAAGTTCATGTCCTCTTGAAAAAAAATTATTATAAGTTGTTCTATAAAGAAACGACAGCAGTATAGTCACAAAGCCCCTTAGTCACTTATATCTAGACAATTCTTTTTGATAATTCATTTTCCAAAGTTTTATTAAGAAGGGACACTTCTCCTGGATAAGTTTAAAGAAGTTTGTTGAGAACTCGGAGTTACTCCTGAAAGCTTTCACCCACATCTCACATTTATACATTTGTGGTAGTTACTCTCTGATTTCCATCAGAAGGAAAGGGCCTTAATTATTTTTATCCTTAGGGTACTGTGAGTAGTTCCAGAAACATCTCCTTGCCACATGATACACTGGTCCATACTCTGAAGGAGTTAATGTGGCATTGTCAAATTATTTTTAATTATCCAAAAACAACTTCCTGTTTAAAATAGCAAATACTTTTTGTATTGACTTACTGAATAAGTGATGTGATGTCCTTACATACATTCATGTCTGTGGCATTTCTGAGTGTGAGGAAAGCACCCTTCTTCCCATTAATAGAGAGCTGTGTGCTGCCTGCCTGGCAAGGAAGAACACGGGAAGACTTACTGGTCTCTTAATTTACTTAAATTAAATGAAAAATGGGCTCAGGAGTTGAAGCAATGAGGAATCATGGAGACAGTAGAAGCCTTTTCAGGACATCACCAGGAACAAACCATAATTCTGCTATGGTTTGAATACGTCGGTCTTAATGGACAGCACACAAACTCAACTGAAATTTTTGAGTAAAATTTCTAGTCAAGCAGTTACAAAAATTTCTGCCAGCAAAATCAAGCATGCAAGGAAGCTTTTTATTCATCTTCAGTTATTAATGAACAGACTTTTCCCACCCCCATACTGAATCACTGAGGCTCAAAGGTGACGCTTTCTTCTTATTGATGGTGCAGTTCTAGAAGGTCCCCAGTCTACTGAAATGTCGATTACTGCATTATTTCTCCTTGACTGAAGCCTTGTTTTTCTTGAGGTCTTTCAAACATCGGAGAACTCTTGATTAGTGGTCTGTAGAAGGATGGGGTTGAGTGGGGTTACAAAGCAGCCGTACAAAACACAGCCATACTTAAAACAACACAAAGTCATTGCACCAAATCTGTACCTGGATTCTCTTCTCTTGGAGTAGTCTTTGAACACAATTGTTGTTAAAATATCTTTCATTTAGCTCTATTGGAGGACTTCCATTTGTTTGTTTTAGAAAGGCACAGATTTTTTTTTTTTCCTTTAGAAAATTTATTCTAGAAATCTCTGGTGAGGAGGAACCACAGTTCCCCTGTCCCTCCTCTCTCCGGAGAGGAGATGTGAAACTCACAGGAGGGTAGAGGCAGAGCCTGGTGCCAAGGCAGCGACGAAATGAGTTGATTTAGATACACGTGTTCAAATTGAAGGAGAGCTGTCAAGTTTGTGAGGCCATGCTTAGGAATAACGTTTTTCCTGTTCATGAAGAACCTGCTCAGAAGCTTAGCGAGTTAGATATCAGAAGACGGTCTCCCAGATAGTCCCAGTGAACCAGGCATGGGCTGGTGGGAGCACACAAGGACGCTACAGCCGTATCTTACTCAGTTCTCTTACTTTAATTCCCCACCAAGCCCAAGTCACAGCCAAGGCGCCCAAAGCCACAGCTCTCTGCCTTGCTCATTCCTGCCAAGACCACAGAGCCATCCTGGCCTCTGGTCTTCAGCCTCAACATCACTTTGGTTCAGTATTACATAAAGTAATCAACCATCAGACTGATGGGACCCCAGCGGAGGAGTTAGGGGAAGGACTAAAGGAGCTGAAGGAGCCTTATCTGGCATCGATGGGAGGGGAAGCCCTTGGTCCTGTGAAGGCTTAGTGCCCTAGTGTAGAGGAATGCTAGGGCGGTGAGGTGGGAGTGGGTGGGTGGGTGGGGTACCCTTACAGAAGCAGGGTAAGGAGGATGAGATAGGGGGTTTGCAGAGAGGAAACTGGGAAAGGGGATAACATTTGAAATGTAAATAAATAAATTTTTTTAAAAAAAGAACTAAAGCATTTTAAACAATTTTGTGTTTTCTCACATCTCTTATGGGATGCCTTTGAACTCTGTAACTCACAAACAGACTCTCAATAATTTAATTTACACAAATATGGGAAAAGAATGAGCCTAAAATTTGGTTCACTTGTTATAAATTTTAATAGTTATGGGAAAAACTTCAATTGATTTTGAAATTCTAACTCATTGTTCTGGGCCGACTTCTCTCCCAGCCCATGGCTGATGCTTCGGGCAGTTTCCTGAGAACTGCATTAATGGTGGCGTGATACCAAGGCCATCATGGAGCAAATAGATTATATCGGTGGTGTGTAGCCAAACTCCAGGGACTCCGTTCAACCCTTAGATCTACTCAATTGTTTTCTTACTGGTATGGAGGCCCCCAGTGTTGTTAAAGTCTACTTTCTCCTCTACAAGAGGTCTTAACAAATGTCCCTGCAATCCCCTCTGTGTGTACCGACTTAGCATCTGCATAAGCAAGCAGGAGCAGGAGCCCAGCCTTGCTGCAGGGTGTGAGGAGCTCACATAGGAATGAAGTCTAAAGTGCTGATAACACCTAAGGGGCATGTGCACACCTCATAGGCTCCCACTCTTTAGCCCAGGCTATCTCGCCTCCAGTCCACAGCCTTCCTTCCTCTAATCCACGGCCTCCTAGGTGCTGGGAAAAGAAGGGCAACTTTCACAAGGTTTTGCAGCTAAGGAGTGGGGTGTGAGTTTGGAAGCTGGTTGTCCCCACAGCTGGAACATCATATCCTAATTACTGTTGGGTCTCCTACATACATCACTTGGCAAGTTGGTAACTAAGAATTAACTAGGCTATGAGCAATTCTCACATTAAAAAAGAAAATCAGGCTTATAAAAGCAGTGTTGGCGAACACAGGTACTTTTGTACCCCACTACTCTGAAAGACAGAATCTACTAATCCATTTCTGTTCCCACCCCCACATGTAAATGACAATACAGATGTCAACACCAACCTGTTCAATCGAACTCAGGGGCATACTGTTGTCATCGCCCCCAGGCGGCTGGATGTCAACTGAACTTTTCTAGAAATAAAAGACAAAAAAAAACTATCACCACCATTTTTTAAATTAAAGATACCCTGAAAATAAAAATGTCTCAAATAAAACATCTTTTTTTTCTAAAGTCCTTTATTTCTGGTTGGATGTTGTGTAGTTTAGTTATATTAGGAAAGTCCCTGCTTCATAGATACATATGAACACTGATTTAAATTCTGTTTTGTCTTTGTTGGCACTAAGCGGTCCAGACTATTTTAGAACCTCAAACTTAGAGAGACCTCTTTGCTTCTGCCCCCCAAGTGTTGGGATTAAAGGCAGGCACCACCATGTCCAGCTCATTGATTTAAATTTATATCTGCATTTCTAAATAGGATTTTGATTCAACAGGGATCATATACTCCTATAGATTGACTTTTCCATATTCTCTGCTCTAACAAATACTTAAAATGGAAATAAAAAATTAAAGATGAAATATGATCTCTGAATCATGCTGACCAGATTCAAATTCTTTTGTATACAAAGAGAACCTATTCTGTGAGTTTTTCCAACCAGAAATTTCAGGGTTTGAATATCAGCTAAGAGAAAATTTCATTTTCACAGAAAGTAACTTTTCTACAATGTATAGACTTTAGACAAAAAGACTCATCTCACACCCAGGATATCTCATACCACAGGCAAGCACCCATAAATTAATATACAACTTAATTATTAATAGATAATGAAATGTGTAACCTTGACTGACAAAGTATTACTAAGGAAGACACATTTATACCGAATAATGAGAATCAGTGACAGAACTGGCTGATTGTAGGAATTGCTGGTAGAAAGTATGTAAAGATGCAAGTAAAGAAATTGTAGAATTCCTGTCATTTTTACTGTGATTGCCCTGCTTCTGTAGTGTGTTGCCACGCAGACCTTGCGTGACAGCAGTATTTGAGGCGAAACCTTCAAGGAAGGCAGTCTCCTGCACCCGCATTGTCACCTGGCACCCCTTAACTCAGAGGTAGCCCAGATATGTCCTCGTACTCTTGTGCTAGGTCAGATTCTCCTAGTCCTTGCCTCCAGCAGAACCAGAGAATTAGCATAGGAATACCAAGATAGCCCCAGCAGGGAGGGCTCAACTGCTCTTCTGCCTGCTTCTCACCTGGTTACCAGATCCTACTGACCTTGATGTAGTGACCTCAGCATTGTGCCCCTTGGCTGTAACCTCTGCCCACCTACGTGACTCTTGTCATCTGCCCTACTTGCTGTATGCCATATAAGCCTGGTTTTCACTTTGTGCTCTCTCTTGCGCTCTTGCTTTTGCTCTCTCTGACTCACCGACTGAGATGGACTAGGATCTAGATTCATGCAGTTCTCAGTCCCCCGGGGCCCAGAGCAATTGGGCCCGGGGGATGCAGCACCAGTCCAGAGGAGATGGCTGCTGCTTTAGACCCAGTGTGTTTCAGGTAGCCTCAGATGTACCTCAACTGTTGAGCTGCCAGATTTATCATTTCTCTTTAGCAATGACTGTAAAAGTCTGATGCCATATTTAAGAAATGCATTCAGATTCACACACCCTTGTGTCAGCTCTGTTTGTTATTCTTCGCCTACGCCTTGTCGACCTGACTAGGACCCCGTTTCTCCTGCGGGTTGAGGGAGGTCCAGATCGCCCGGCCTGTGGCAGTATGTCAAATGATACAGATAGGTCATGGTTATGGTGGAGTAATGTGAGAGAGAGAGAGAGAGAGAGAGAGAGAGAGAGAGAGAGAGAGAGAGAGAGAGAGAGAGAGAGAGAGAATAAAAAATAGAAGATGCAAACCTTATGTGACTTGGCAGCATTACAGATCCAGTGGCAGCATCAAGAATGTATACACAGGGTTTAGGTCTTAAATGTCTTAAATGTAGACATTTATGTGCTTTAGAAAGCTGTGTTGTATATATTTAACAAATTATAGAAATAACCCCTGAAAGTATAGTCTTATAATATGTATTTTAAAATAGCTTTAATGATTAAAAAATCACATAGTGAAAAATTATGGATGAATTTTTAGTAATTTATTTCAGAAACAGTGGGAATAGGAATAAGAAGAGGTGTGGTTGGAAAGACTGTTTAGTGGTTTGGATCAGTTACTGCTCTTGCACAAGACCAAGGTTCAGTTGCCAGCACCCATAATGGGCTGCTTACAACCAGTTCTAGGGGACCTGATGACTTCTGGCCTCTGGAGGCAACTACATAAACATGGGACACATAAACTCATGATCTCTCTCTCTCTCTCTCTGTCTCATGCAAACGTACATATAAACTCATGCAAACATACACACAAACTCATGCAAACACACACATGTGCACATGCATATAATTAAAATATAAATCTTAAAAATGAAATAAGTAAAAGTTTTATATGTATGTAAGTATGACATATTTTTTAAATAGCTTAAACACAAATTAAAGTAGAAATCTGAATGGCTTATCTCTGAATGGCTTATCTCTAGCCACCAAAATAAACTAACCCATATTAGGCCAGAACTTTGTGGAACCTTACATTGGAGGCATGGAGAATAAATTTATATTCAAGAGTCACCTTAAATTTGGCAAACAGAAAAACAGTTCAGCGGAGGATTCCATGTCTTTATGTGTCCAATTTAAGAGGGTGGAATTTTATAAGATTCTCTTTCTCTTTGTGTTCAATTATACGTAGATGAATATGCCACCCAAGCTTGAGATAGAACACTGAACTCTTACCTTTGTTATTCGGCAAATAAGGTAAGAGATGAGAAGGATAGTTCCGATGATCCCAGCCATCACACCCAAAATGATGATTATCATCACTATGGGAGACAAAACGCAAAGAAAGCGCAAAATGAACTGTGTCATTTGAAAAACCAAACAGGGTGATATACCCTCACCTATTTATATAAAATGCATTAGTACTTTATAATTTTGTGCACATTTAATCTTCAAAAGTGTTGGGTTTTGACAACAACCTTGTGGAAGTGTGGAACTTTCTGTTTCTGAGTCACACAGTGAATTAACATCCGATGCCAAAGTTCATGTTCTTTGCAGGCATAATCACAGACAAGAGTCCATGGGTATTCTGCATTGGTGAGGAAATGCCACAAACTCTCTGATGGTTTGAACATTACTAGAGAAAACAATGTTTTAATGTATCTAAGGGCATGAGATGGATCCTAGAATCACTGGTTTGGAAGAGTCGTTACATAAACAGCTTACAAATGAGCAAATTAAGTCCAATGATGCTGAGCTACATTGTCAGCAGTGGTTAAAAGCACCGTGTTTTAAGTTTTTAACGTGTTAGGGCACATTTCCTGTACACTTGCTGATGTAATGATGAATGCTTTTTGCAAACTTTGGCATATTGAGAATAAAGAGGTTTAAAATAACTAAGTTGGAGGGACTTCCCATTTTCGTAGAGTATTTATAGGGCTGATCAAAGAAGTAAACAGACTGAGGGCTAGATGTGCAAATAAAATGCATATCCATCTGGCAAACTTATGTCTTTAATACAGATTATTGACTTTAAGAGCAAGAGTAGCTTTTGAAGGTGTCATGTTCCTACCCACTTGTGTTGTGCAGCCTTTCCCACCAATTAGAGGTTTCCTGTGAGACTGCAGTGGAGTTCTACACTCCACCTCTCCTCCCCCATGAAATGTGAACATTGGTCAAGTAGTACGGCAGAGTTGAAAGTTGCAGGGTGAGTATGACTTAGCACACAGTGAAGCCACAGCAGCTTCAAGGGCAGTAGGCATGACACTAGTTATAATGGAGGTTTTAAAGATGTGGCTGAAGGTGAATCAGGACTGGGACAGGAATGGTTTCTCCGTATTTTTGATACTATGCCAACTAATTAGAGGAAAAGGAAGACTTCATTTTTTGTTTGTTTTTTTAATAAATAGACTTTTCTCAAATGTCTATAGTTAGTTTTAAAAATTGCAAAAATATAACTTAGAGAAAAGATCAAAGTGTGCATTCCTACATCCAAGGTTAAAAAAAGTTTTTCCTTCAAAATCAGGGACATTTACTTTTGTAACTAACGTTAATGACATATATACTCTTTTAAACATGAACCTTTGTCAATTACTACATATTTGAAACTAAAATCCTACAACTTTAAAATGTGACGGTTGACATTTCATTAACATATACCAACATACCTGGTGAAGAAAAAGGATGTGACTTTAGTGACCTCATTCCTGAAAAATCAAGTTTCCAAAGTAAGTCGGAATTAGTAGGTTATGCCTTTGCCACAAAACAAAAGAAAAGGAAACAAAATGAAACAAAAACCTTTTGGAAGTAGAGAGTTTTGTCTTTTCTTTTTGAGATTGTAATTTAATTACATTTATCCCTTTCATTTTTTTTCTCTCTCAAATCTCCCATGGACCCCTTCCCACTGCCTTCAAATTTATGATCTTGTTTTTTGTTTTTTTAAAAAAACTGTTATTGCATGCAGATATGCATATGTAAATACATATATATTCCTAAATATAACTTACTTGTTCAGGCCGTATGATGTGAACGCTGTTTGTTTTCAGAGAACTATAGGCAGTTGAGGAATGCTAGGAGCTGGAGGAGTGCCTTCCCCAGGGACGAGCATGCCAGCTTTGCTGTCTAGTGCCAAAAGGATTGGTTTTTCATCACCATTTTTTGGGGGGCGTGAGCAGCCCTTCATGTGTTGGTTTAGATGAGTGGTGGAACTCTTTGATGAGGATATAAGGAAGGCCAGCCTAGTTGTTCAGTGCTGTCCAGTTCGCAGCCAAGTTCAGTGCTGGTGACAGGCTTTGGTAGTCACAGCCTTGGATCATGGCCTAATGGCTCACTCTGCTTTGTATTTGCAGTCGTGAATGGGCTATCTCCACACCTCTCATTTCATGAACTCTCTCCTGGAATAATTGTTTCTTATGACATGGTATCACACAGCCAAGAAGTTGAATGTATTTTGTCACTCTCCAGGACTGAGAATTCTGGAACGTGGCAAAATATATCCAAAGAATAAAGGTTCATCAAAGCTTGTCTATTCGTTCTTTGGTGCCGAGCATGCTGGTCTTGGATTCAATCAGGGGATGCCTACCACTTATGTGAGTTCTCAAGCACATTACTCAGTTTCTCTGGGCTTACAGTTTTTTTATTTTTATTTTCAGAGAAAATAAGAATTATAGCTTTTATGTCTCTGAGTTGTTGTTAGACTCTATTAACTAATGCATTGAAGATGAACAGTGCCCTGTCCACTAGGCAGCTGCCATTTATAGACTATATGTCATGTAGCACTGTGTGATCACAGAGGATCTAATTGTGTCCCAGTTGACAACTGTCGTGCTGGCTTTGTGCTGAGGTTGAGACTGTTAATCAGAGCCATGAGTGTGATAATTAGTTTCTACACACTTGGCCTCATTTTTCTCCCTTGGCTTTTGAAAGCCATAGCTTCCATTTATCTCAGGAGACCCTTCCCAAGAATCCCATCTCACTTAGGACCCTGAAGCGACCATGAGTCTTTCTCAGGCTCTACTGTAAACGTGTAGTGCCCTCCCTAAACACCACCCACAGAAGACCACCAATCTTCTTACTTTGAACCAGGTTTTGTGAAATTGTGTTCTTCCTTCTAGAAAACTAGATGGGGGCGGGGGAAGGTGGGAAGGGAGGGAGAGAGATTGCACAATCGAATGTACTACAGGCCCACCCCTTATCTAAACACCCAATTGACTTACAGGCTATCATTTTGCAGGCACTGGGATCTGTCTGGCACTGGGCCTGCTCTCTTACCTACCTCTGTTTAATCTGTAGAGATTAAACACTGTGGGATAAGTGTGACTGGCTTCCTTTTAAGATTAATGGCATGGGGGGGTCCCACTAGGCAATTCATTGGAGGTCTGTAAGGGAACAGGGTCAACTCAGGTGAGCTCATTTGGTTTTCTCCAGACTCTTTATGGCCTTCTGGCTCACTCCTGGCTCCTTTATTTTTCACCCCGTTCCCCATTTTATGGTCACATTTATCATCTGGGCATGTTCCTAGGTTTTTTATTTTGTTTTGTTTTGTTTTTGATTCACAGTAATTTCTCTGATTCAGTGTTATTTCTGTGCGCTATTCAAAATCAAGAACCCCTGCACAGCAGGAACCTGTCCACTTAGCTCGTGTTCCTCAGTGTTAGTCAGTTTCCCTATAGTCACCAGGTCATCAGTCTGATCCTGTCTGCATCACAACAAAGACTCCAGTGCAACTAATGAAAGTATAACAAACCTCCTTGAACAGGTGGTGAGACAGAGGCGTCTCTGGGCAGAGCAGGCACTTCAGTAAGGGCCACGCGATGAGGTGTGACCGGACTATCTGTGCAAAATAGAGTTGAGAGATGGAATAAACGTGGAGTGACTGGGTGCATCAGAAAGAACTCGGCCGAAGCCAATATCATCTAACACCTGATGGCCCCAGCTTCAGATGTCCACACAGCAGAGGCACAGAGTCAGATGGCCTGAACGTATTTCACCAGACTTAGATTGCATGGAGGTTTAGACACGGAATCAATAATATCACAGATGCACTAGAATTTGAGACATCATTGCAAGGTGTGGACACTTCCTTCATAGTTCAGGAGAGGAAAGGGATGGAGACGTGGAGGGAAAGGCTACAGGATTAGGCAGGCACCACACAGTGTGGACTTTATCCTACATTACAGTCTCAGTGTGTGAAAACCACTACCAACAGCATGCAGGAAGGAGGTGGAGAAAGAGCTGCATGAGGAAACCCATTCTTGTAGCCAAGAATGTTCTGGATAATCAGTCCTCTTACCAACAAGCCATCCCTCCTTACAGAGTCCTTATCGCTGGCTAACACCAGTTTTAGTGAAGACCTGCCAATTTAGATTGTGCTTGTGCAAAAGCAGGCAGACAGGGTGGAAAGAAAGTATAAGGAGAGGATATGGCATTGCTCTGGTCAGAACAGATGGACAGAATAGGTTGAGCTCACAGAACATTCACATGTTCTTCTTTTGTTGTCTTAAGAACTTAAAAAAATAAAAGCCACTCTTAAGTTGTAGGTTGTTCAAAGCCCACAGGCTATGTGTAGTTCTCTGTACCCTGTATTTCTCTAGTGAGCCTCTTTAGCCGTGGAACTCAGTTATCTAGATCCTCTGAGACAGTTCCATCATGCAGTCAAGATATGGCATGCCTGCACTAGTGAGCCATGAAGTTCCTGTTATGTTTTGAGATGCCCAGCTGTCTCCTCTATGAACACTTCACTGCCACAGAACTGAGGGCATCTATAGCTCATGAGACACCTGAAGTTTATTCAAGGCACATGTTAAGCCACTGGCCATTTGGTTCATGTTTAAATGTATCTGTCTCATATACGATCCATTAAGACATAAAGATGGCCAATGTAATAATGAACAAATAAGCTACAATGGCTTTTCACATGTAAGAGAGGGTAAGAGCAAATAAGTGTGGATATACTTTATACTTCCAACATATTGTACATTTACTTATTTACTTATTTATTTGCCCTATGTAGGTTCTGGGGGTCAAACTCAGGGTGTTAAGCTTGGTAGCAAGCACCTGTACTTGAAAAGGATGAGGAGGGCTATCTGCATAAAAGACACATTACAAGATAATGCTTATATAAGTATGAGGCATTATAGCTCCTAACCACTGAGCGTGGACTGGGAACAACGGGCGAAATGTGGCATAAATACGGTAGGAAATTTTAACAGGTTCCTTCAATCGTGACAGGCTCAGAAAAAATATGTAGCCCATCTGACTTGTCATCACAAGTGATTACATTCACTTCCAATTTACCCATAAATAAATGAGCGGAAGCTTTGCCATCATGGCCGCTGCTCGCCTTTCCTTGCAAAGTAGGAACACTGTTTCATTGCCGGACGGAAGGATTTTGAGATCTGCACCCAAAAGCACACCTCAGGAAGGGAGACGTAGGCTGAACGTGTACAATATTTTTTTTCTAGTAAGCTACAAATCTCAGCATCACCGCATTGTCCAGGTGACCTCAAATAGATCACCGTATTAGTCTTCTTTTGTATTTTTAATTTAACTTCTTTTAAATTCTGAATATCGAATACAATCATGATGTGACTGGCCACATCCAAGAGTTTCACTAAGATTAAAAAATATAATCCATGCTTCAAAAGGGTAAAATGTTAACAAGGTTGTCTTATGAGTTTAGAGGCATCTTAATAGCTGTACTCACAAGGGTGACAATCAACCTTCAATAAAGGCTCTGGCTAGTGGGGAAAAGAAAGCAGAACACATTCACATCATAAGGGGAAGGAGGACCCAGGCCTGGAATATTGTTAGGTGTGAGAAAGAAAACCATCAGAGCATATTCATTGAGCTCATTGCTGGGGTGGAATTACCAACCAAGGGCACTTTGGCCAATTGTTTCTGCATCTTTCATCGCCGTATAATAAGATTATGAATAGTGTATACATTGTATCCATGCTGACCACATGTGCGATCAGTGTTTTAACAGGCTAGGAAAACCGATCCTAGACTGCCCATGGAATGAAGAGATCCAAACAGCCAAAGCAGTGCTCAAGAACGCAGTCTGAAGATTCAAACTTCCTGAGTTCAAAACTCATGACAAAAACAAACAAACAAAACAAAAACAGAAACAAAAAGAAAAATTGCAGTGTTTAGAGTATGCTGTTGCCCTAGTGGACAGACACAAAGATCAGTGGCATAGGATTTAGACTCAGAAGGAAAAGTCATATTTTCAATAACCTGGATGTGCACACTGCAAAGAATAAAGTATGTTTTCTTCATATCAGAAAGAAAATTAGTAGTTACTGTGGTGCTGCAGGCACGGGAGTGGGGAGTGACTGATAATGAGCCTGGTTGCTTTTTGGAATAATAAAATATTCTGAAGCCAGACCTTGGTGATAAATACACAGCACTATGGGAGGAGCCAACAAGAAGGAAGAATGGCGACATTATCTCAGGCACACCTCATGCTGACAAAAAAATAAATAAAGTGACTTTATTTGGGGGTGCAGTAGGACATGGGTTAAGTGTGAGGATACTGTATCGAAACGGTCTAGATTTGTACTTCAATGTTTCTGCTCACTGACTTCAGGTAAGTTTTCAAAACATTTCAAACTCCCGGTTTGATTTTCATCTGCAAATGGAATACTGACTGCACAGAACTGGTAGAAAAATCAAGTGGGTCTTGGGTCAGGATTCAGTAAAAACTCCTTACAAAGTCTCATTTTCTTGGAACGAATACACAGTGGTTTAAATATACATCATAACCCTGTTCAACAAAAAGCAATAGAAGGCGATTCTCTTTGGAGATCGTTTGTTTCTGAGAAGTGGGATGCCTGCGTTTGCAGCCTTGGATAGAGAGTGCCAATAGGTAAGCACTGAGCACGGACGATTGCTACCCGCATGGAAACCACTTGGAAATGTGGACAAAGTGATGCTAAGGACAGAGGCTAGTGCTACTCAACCAAGATTTCACTTTTCACCCTTCCTGGGAGAAAGACAGCAAAACCCCTTTTACTTACATGCACACACACACACTACCACACATTAAGTTACTCTTCCCTGGATAGAGTGGGTTGGTTTCCTGACTTCTGTCAAGTTCATTGCTCAAATTGGCCAGTGTCTTTGTTCTACATACCTTAGAGGAAGTTCAGGCCAGCTGCTGAACTTGAGCCTGACCTAAAACATGTCAGGACATGTCTGAGGAGATAAGGGCCAGATCTCCTCTCTAAGAGGTGCGCATGGGGCAAAGAAACTGGGGGACAGGAAGCTAGGCAATACTTGGGGTGAGGGGTATTCACAGCTATGAATTAGGCCCTAGCCCAAACAGCACCTCATTATGTTATGGTCGAAGCCTTCAAGCAGAGGGGTGGCCTGAGGCTTTATTTACAGCCACTTTTTGGACACTTTTAGTTACAGAAGGTGTGAGAATGAATTCCTCCCTCACAGTAGAGACAAATTCACTGGAAAACTAAGAGGATAAAGTGCCACCAAGCCCTGTCTGATGTGTCCACCGTGACTTCTTGCTCGTTCCTCCGTTGCTTCACCAGGAGCCTCTAAGCTTATTTTAATGACCACTGCACAGTGACCATTGTCCACTGAGCTGCAAGCTCTACTCGACTCAGGCTTCCTAAGAAGCAGGGGTTGTGTTTGTTCATTTTGATTTTCTAAACCTTTCAAATGTTTCTTCGGTGCACAATGTGACTGATGCGCTTTGCAGGAAAATTTCTGCTCAGTGAAAATGCACAGGGACAAAAAGTTCAGGAACCTATTTCCAGACACAACCGCGAGAATGCCTGATTTGATTTATTTTTTTAATGTCAGTTCATGGACCCCAGAAGACACTGCCTGTCTATCTTACTAGGGTTTCAGAGAGAATAGTAACGGCTATAAACCTATTATGCAAAAATACAGAACCTACCTGATGTTGCCATTGTTGCAGAGTGCAGACTCGGGTGACTTACAGCTGAAGTCAATATAGGAGTGGTTACATAAAGAGGATCTGCAGAGAAAAGAGGAAGGTTAGTTAAAATGACTCCCACAGGCTGTCATTTCACGCCCTGTTTCAATGGCTATTGTTTTTTTTTTAATTTATTTATTTTTATTTTATGGGTATGAGTGGTTGCTTGCACGCGTGTATGCATCCCTTTAGGTACCTGGTCCCTGTGGGAGGCAGGCGTGAGATCCTCTAGAGCTAGAGTTACAGACAGCTGTGAGCTGCTGTGTGATCACGCGTTCTCAAGAGCAACAAGTGTTCCTCACTATGGCAATGTGTAATGCAAACACATAGGTCCTACCCAGTCCTGACAAGGACGCTGAATGCTCTTCCTGGTAATGTTGAGTTGAAAGTATATGGAGGATGGTTGTAAGAGGATGGCCTGTAAGGAAAAATCTGGAAAGTTATTCTAAATGTGCTTCCTACAGCCTGCAGAATGGCATAAGATTAGTCAACTATTTGTCTGGCAGGTTACTAGACAGAACACTCCTCAGAAAACGCAGGGCAACCCTTAAACATAGGGGAAAAGATCTGAACAGATACTTCACGTAAACGTAGAAGAGGTTGAAGATGTTGCGAAGAGATGCTAGTCACTGCCAGCTGCCTCACTCCAGCTGGAACAGCTATTTTTAAAAGATTTGTTTATTTTCGTTTTATGGGTATGAGTGTTTCGCTGAGTGTGTGTCTGTGCACCTTGTGTGCGCCTGGTGCTGGTGGAGTTCTCAAAGAGACATCAGACACCTTAAGACTGGAGCTACAGACAGCTGTGAGTTGCCCTGGAAGTACTGGTAACAGAACTCCGGGCCTCAGCAAGAGAACAAGGACTCTGAGTCATAAAGCTATCTTGCCAGCTTCTTGCTTTGAGACAGGTCACGCTATGTAGACCAGGCACACAGATCCACTCGCCTCTGCCTACGAGTGCTGGGATCAGAGCAGCATGCTCCTCACCTGCAATAGGTATTCTTAGAAAAAAAAAAAGTTCTGAGGATGTGGAATAAACATAACCTTTATAAAGAATTGGTGGGGACGTGAGCTACAGCAGTCACTGGGATGGCACTATGGAGACCCCACACATACTTCACAGGTATTCATTCTGTCCTTGACTACGTATTGAAAGGATGTGAAATCAGCACACCAAAGATGCCTGACATCCACAGGTCCTGCTGATCGCAGCTCTGGTCTCGTGGACCGAAATACGGAGGTGGCCTGGGACCATCCGCACATGATACAGAGACATCATGAAGTACTATTCAGCCATGTGCCCAGTTTTGTTTTCTCTGTCATGGCTATCACACCGAGCCCCTGTTTTAATGGTGCTTAGCTCAGCCCTTATTATGCGGTTATCTATGAGGTCTGTACCACCATTGCCTGCATTTTATAGAGGAGGCCAAGCGAGGGCCAATGATTTGCCCCAGGTAGACCAGACTTTTAGATTTGAACTCACTTCTACTGTTTCTTGTACCCATGTTCTTAAGGCTTGCCTCATCCCCTCTGCCTGGGAGTCTGGCTCTCACCCCTGCATCCTACAGAAAGCTTAGCACTTCCCTGCTGTCCACTCCGACTCAGGCTGCAGCTATGCCCTATGGATGGAATACACTTCACCCAGCTGCCTGGGCCCGTGTGCTTCTAACACACTCACTGTTTGCGAGAACACGGCTTAAAAAAATCCTCAGAAGGAGGCCAAAAATAAGGTTACTTTTAAAATACATGGAATTTTATTTTAATAACATACTACTTTGGATTCAGCCCAGCCAGAGAGCACCTAAACCAATTAGAAAGGTTTTTTGTTTGCTGAGAGTTTCTGTGGTTGTTGTCGTTTTTTTCTTAGTAACAGTAGTAACAGTTCCACAAAGAGAAACCCCTCACAGTTTCATGCCCACAGCTTGTCCCCTCTCAGCAGGAGAAACTAGTCGTATTAGTTTTGAAAAAGAAAGGGCATAAATTTACCCTACCCTTCACTAGTAACCTTAGCTTGGAAAGAAGTCTCTTCATGGCCCAAGCAAAGGAACGTGCTTATTTATATAAAGATATCACTTATACTTGATACAATTCTTTTACTGCTATCTAGGCTTAGAATCAAAGGCATTTCTCAGACTGGGGAACTGTTCTTCAGGCACGAATGGTGGTGGGCTGCCGTGTGCCACTCCTGTCCCTAGCTGAATCCTAATAAAATGCACCCACCAAGACTGAAATTGAATTAACTACTCAGTCATTGCTTCAGTTAAGTAAGAAAACCAGCAATGGGGCAATTCATAGTTGAAAGAAGTGCCTCGAGAATAAAACATCATCAAGTTGAAAATATTCACTCACCTGGTGACAGAACGGTTGTGCTCTCAATCATATTGGGAGTGTCTGCCAACCTTAACCAAGGCCTTGCCTACTTGCTGGTATCTCTCAGGCCCACCTTCCCGGCACTCTATCCGTGGATACACATTGGCTAGCATTTAAATGATGCAACATTATTTAGTGTCTGTTAATAATGATAACTAGAGGTCTGCATGACTGCAAGGATCAGTGTAATTAAGATCTTTGTTCCAAAAAAATTGCCTGCTGTGTTAAATTTCCTTCATGTAAATGAGGTGAGCACCACAAGGTGGTGGCGGGGACCACTCAGCTGGATGCAGAGATGGACTGCAGAGGTCAGGGCAGGTGCTGGACTTGGGAAGCAGGCATGTTTCCAATGCGGAAGTCCCTATGATCCGTTAAGAAAGTGGCTTCTTGTGTGAGAACTGAATTCATTGAAAACTTTACTCAGTGTTTGCGTACTCTAAGGTTTGAAAAGCTGTCAAGCTCGTAACAGCTCAAACAGCAAAGAGAAACGTGAGTCGGGAGAAATCTTCCAGGAAAGAGAAATTCGAACTGCAAAGGCAGTTAGTGGGTTTCCTTTAAAAAGCTCTGTTAGTCTGTTGAGCGTGAATCAGTCCTCAAAGAACCAAACTAAACGCTAGAAAACAAAACCAGGCAAACCCCAACGCCGCCGGGTAGAGCATAGGGAGGGAAGGTGGGCAGCGCTAAGGAGAAGCAGGAAGCAGGGCCACAGCAGAGACAAACGCCAGGCAGACAAACCCTGGCTTGGGCTCCGGACACAGGACAGCAGCTTTGATTTGAAAGTCTTTGGAAATCAGCTCTTATTAAGCTGCGGGGCGGGAACTGACCACCAGCTAACATAGTTGCGGTTCTTTCTGGTGTCCTTGATGTGTCCTGCCCCTTCCACCCCCCCCCACGCCCCCCAATAAAGACATGCAAAAAGCTGGTATCTTCTCAGGTTGAAAAATTGGAGTGTGTGGAAATGAAGCCACGTGGCGACCTCCAGTGGCTGATCTGCATAATAGAAACGAAATGTGGAAAAAAACAAAACAAAACAAAACAGAAACCCGCAACTGGAGAAAATGTCTTTCCCTTCCTCTTCACTGTTCAGGAGTATCATCAGATCGTATCTGTGACTTACATCCCGCAAATGTGTCAGGCAAACACAACTGCCTTTAGAGAATTTTGAGCCAGAGTCTGAAGATTAAAACAAATGTGTGTGAGATCTTCAGTCTGACAGAGATCCCATCAGGTTGTTGATTTTGTAGGTGCTTGGCTACTTTTCTTTTAGTAGTACTGGGTACGTCCCTGCAGCACCATGCAGAATCACGAGCTACGAGGTTGGAGAGGCGGAAAATAGCTTGGATCATTGATCTCTGTCCGACATCTATCATACTTGTTCTAGCTGTTCCTTTCTGCCTACCAATATCTGCTAGCGACCTCTGCTTCAGCTGATTCCTGCAGGCAGTTCCTGCTGATCTCACGGAGGGTCAAGGGGTCGAACGTACGAACTACTTTCTGCTTTATTTTCTTCATCCAAATGCTTTTTTAAACTTAAGGAAACACAGGGTCATATGCATATGACACTCAAAATGACCCAGTTTGGGGGGAGGGGGCGATAGATGATATTCTTTAGACATAAGAGCCAAAGAGTGGATAAGTTTGCAACATAGCCCTTGTTTATCTCCATAGGAAGTTGTGCGATTTCTTTAAAGATGAATTTATTCATCACTGTTCAAAAGGAGGTATATTTCAATTAAAAGCCAGGGTATTACATGGAAAAACCAAGATTATTCTTTACTTCTTTGTGGTTTTGACAGGATAGTAAATGAAAAAAAAAAAAACAAACCAGATTAGTCTTTGCTTCTTTGTGGTTTCGATAGGCTGCGACTCAAGCAAGCTCAAAATTGTTATATAGCTGACTTCGAAGGGCTGATCTTTCTTCTTCTTCTACCTCCTAAGTGCTATAATTATAGGCATGTGCCTCCCTGCCTGGCATAAAATAATCTTTATCGCCTTCAGTTTATTTTTTTGTTTGGGGCTGGGATAAGGTCAGTCTGAAGCCTGCTAAGAAGAGGCTGTCCTGAGGAGCGTGGAGCAGCTTCCCCTTCTGTTTCTGGCTCTCAATCTTCCTAACACTGTAACCCTTCAACACAGCTCCTCCTGGTGTGGTGATCCCCCAACCACAGAATGATTTTATTGATACTTAGTAACTGTCATTCTGGTACTGTTGTGAATGAACTGTAATAATGCCTGATATGAAGGATATTGGATATGCAGTCACTGAGGGGGGTTGCCACCCACAGGTTGAGAACAATTGCTTTAATGCCTATGATATCTAAAGGTACTCTGAAGGCCACCAAGAGAGAACATTAACCATCAACCCAACCACAAAACTCTCTAGGGCAGTAGTGGTGCAAATCTTGTTGGAGTAACCAACTAATGACTGATTTGACTTAAGGCCCATTCCATGAGGTGGAACCAGACACCTGACGTCAGAGTCTAGATAGCACAGAGACAGACGCAAGGTAAAGCAAAAATACTACTTGTCCGAAAAAAATTGTAACAATAAAATGATTCCTAATAATATTGTGCCGTATACACGGTGCCTTATTCAGTCACTATAAGAGAGACTTCCTTCTGCAACAGATGAGAACAAATACAGAGACCGATAGACTACTCACAAACACACATACCCCCACACACTCACTCACATACACACACACACACACACACACACACACTCACATAAACCCTCACATATACACACACACACACATACACACACACACATACACATACACACATACACACAGATGGGAGGGGATTGATCTTGGAACATAGCTTTAATGAGACGACTCCATCAAATCCTTCCCTTCAGAGCTCAGGGAACTCTGAAGGAGAGGGGGGCAGAGGGAGTGGGGGAGACAGACTGTGGAGGACACCAGGAGAACAAGGCCATATAAATCAACTAAGCACAGTTCATAGAAACTCACAGTGACCGAGGCAGCCCGCACAGGGCTACACCAGTTCCCCTGCATATATATTATGGTTTTCAGCTTAGTATTTTTAGGGACTCCTGAGTGTGAACAAATGGGTCTCTGATTCTTGTGACTTTCTTGGCTCTTTTATTTCCCTGTTGGCTTGGTTTGTCCAACTTTGATATGATGGTTTCTACTTTATCTTACTATATTTTATTTTGTTTAAAAAATTTAGGAGTAGTGTTTTGTTGGTAGAAAAGTTTTGATTTTTTTTTTAAAGCATGAATGATCTTGTAATCTATAGGTTACATTTTCTTTAATGAAATATATTTTAATTTCTGGGCTTCTTTTGTGTGAGTTTTGAGGCATTTTACACTTATCTAACTTGTCAGATTCATTTCATTTCTGTAAAATCCCTCCTGTGTTGTGTTTTCCATTTCTGATGTTGATTATTGGTATTTTCTCTCAAACTTCCTTAATAATCTTCATTATTAAAGGATGGGGGCAAAGATATCAAACCCTTCTCGGCTGGCTTTTGATTCAGGTGCCTTTATTTACTTTGAAGGTGAGTCACAAAAGGAAGGGAAAACGAACAGACAATTGTTACAATTGAAAAGGGGAAGAGAACAGCTATTGTCCTGAGTGAATGTTAGTTGTTACCGATTGCTAAGCCCAGATAAACCCATGCCAATTACACGGAGGAAAATCCTAAGAGCCCTGATCTAAAAGCCCCGTAATAAAAATGCCTTTTGAAAACTGCCTAGCCTCCCACCCAAGGCAGAGACTACCACCCAATGGCAAAATTGCCACCAGGCAAAGTGGTCTCCCTGAGCTAGTGGGGAAAAGGCAAGTCTGCCTTCCAAAGGTAAAGCTACCTCCCCAAGGCAAAAACCTGAGGCAAAAGCCTCCAGGCAAGAGCCTCCTAGGCAGGAATGCCTCCCACCCAAAGCATCCCAAGGCAAAATTGCCTCCCCGTGCTTTGGGACTAGCTCTATTTATAGAGCTGCTATAATGTAGTCAACTGCCAAGCTGCTAAGACATTTCTGATTGGCTGATACGAAGTGCCTGTCAGTTAGCAGCCGTTTTGGCTGCTTCAAGAGCTTTTTCTTAAAGGAAAAGCTCCCTACAGTTTGGGAAACACTCCCTTCCTGTCTCTCATTAGAAAACAAACAGACTTCTAAGGAATGATTGATATACCACAATATGATAAAATAAAAATTAACACATTGGAATTAGATAAGACAAACAAAAAAAACCAAAAAGAGCCCAAGAGAAGGCACAAGATCAGAGACCCACTTGTACCCATAGTCAGGAATCCCATCAAAATATTAAACTGGAAGCCATAATATATACGCAGATGACCTGATGCAGACTCATGCATACCCTTCTGCATGCTGCCCGAGTCTCTGTGAGTTTATGTGTGCTTTGATCATATTGATTTAGAGAGCTCTGTTTTCTTGCTATCTTCTGTCCCCTTTGGCTCTTACGCTCTTTTTGCCTTTTCTTTTGCATGGTTCCTTAAGGCTTGGGGGTGAAGAATCTGATGGAGAGATCCCATTT
>JADRCC010169828.1:0-11532 GCA_019843855.1 Hylomyscus alleni | reverse complement strand
ACACACACACACACACACACACACACACACACACACACACACACACAAGAAAAACCTACTTGAGGGTAGACATTGTAAGTATAGACTTTGCAGTCAGGTGATGCCAGTCTCAAAGCCTGTCCTCAGCTGTGCAGTAGCCTTTACTGTGAGCTGGGGTAAGTTATTTAAACTCCCTGCTGTTGAGTTTCTTCATGTGTAAAATTGCAACGGTGATGATGTTAAGGCTGTGTGAACTATAGGGCAATTACACTGGGATTACGATGTTGGACCAGAACCTGAGGCCAAATCCACTGCCCACAAAGTCCTTGACGCACTTGAAGTCAATGTGGTTCACTTAGCATCCTCAAACTTGAAAAATGTGTTCCCATTTTTATATCCGAGCAATGTTAGCCAGGTCTATTTCATCTCTATCTACCTCAACATCTGAATGTCAATCCAATATAACATTTTGATCATGGAAAAACAAACCAAAATTAAAAACAAAAGTATATTCTCTAGTGACAAAAGGAAAGTTAGAGAGATATTGGGAGCGCCCTTATTGAAGTGAGAGAAGGACCCCGACCCACGGGGCAGTCAGCTTTTAAGCTCTCCTGTGAGGATGTGTCCATGCCTGATTGGCTAGCAATGTCTGCCAACATTGTCATTGGCTCAGCAGTGCCTGCTGATACTGCGTCACCCTTTCGGGGAGGGTAAGGTGGGATGGGCAACGTATAGTCAAGCGCATGCGTAGGTGAGCGACGTGCTATGCTTGTGTAGCTGACGTAGGCCGGTGCCTAACAGGAAAGCAGTTCAGATCAGCACCAGAGACTCCTTGTGAGCAGAGAGCACTCAGTTATTCACGGTTGCTGTGTTGTGTGCAGAACCTGGGCACTAGGTCTGCGGTCCAGGACGAAACTTGATTCGTGTATATCTAGGTACTTCCTTCAGAAGATGGGGTAACTTTAATCTCCACCCCTTTAGGGAATGACTGAAACTGAAGGGGAAAGAAAAGTTCACAAAGGAAGGCTGCATGCTTTGCCTTAGAAGCCAACAAATGCCTCTCTCGCTGGCTCATTGTAAAGATCAAATAAAATAATGCATGACAGCACAGAGGCTAATGCCAGAAATAGAGACCACTATTACAAGTAGGAGACAGCAGAAATATTTGTTGAATTGATTCTATCATTTTGCTAAATTGTCTATCTGGCTTTCTTTCCTGTGTCTGCCCTGTAGGAGACCAGTCTGAGTCCCCACCATGACTTTGAAGGAGATCACTGCATTTTAACCTCCTTAGAAGACTCTCTGTCTGTGAGCCTTGTGTAAACAGTATATAAAGGTAAAACTATCCATATGTTGCTTTGAAAAGCTGAGAGCCATTCTAATTGCCTAGCAGGAAAGAAGAACCATGCCCTGTGCTTGAGCGCTAAGAAGAACTGATACAAAAGGGATTACTTGTATCTTACCTCTGTGGGTTCTTTGAAAATCGAACTGTCTGACAATGCAGCCTGGACACAGCTGTGCTGGGCCTTCACAGGCAGATGAGCTCAGGCTTGTCCTTGCAGTGATTTCGGAGCCATTGCAGTCCTGGAAATGAGATTGCACTTGAAAAAGCAGGCTCCTGCTAACTATCTCTGTTCTTCTAAGGAATAACAAGGGGAAAACGTTCTTTCTAAGGTGGGGTTCAAATAATTTTTGGCAGTTCACATGTCTGGAAATGTAGGGCTAACTCCATAGACACTGATCATTTTCCTGTTCAGAGCTGAGCCTGCAGTGCTGGGAGCTGCCAATGTAACTCTCCACACGTCATCCCCTGAGCCCCCTCAATGGACCACTGGAAACTTGGATGATGATAAATAACTCCACCGCTGACATGTTTTCTATAAATGTAAATTCTCACATTAGCAGCATAAATATTTTTAATGGACACTTGTACTGACCTTTAAGAACGCTCAAGAAAAATGGCATTTAGAAAAAGATTGAAAGAAGGACCACAGGTAAACTGGTGACTCAGACCCTGGACACTCTGGCTGTCATTTATACATCATTTCTTATCTGAACTTTAGCTCCTTGTCTATGTCTCCTGAAAGTTTGGTTTTTCTCTTATTACGGGGTCTGGTAAACATATCTCCTATCAGAAGTAGTCTCTTCCTTGTTGTGTTAGGAGTCCTGGATACTTTGGCTCCTGCTTTCCTTGAAAGTCCCTGGTGCCAAGCCTGCTACTTACTAAGTTTCATAATCATTTCTGTGTGTTACCCTACTTTAGTAAGCAACAGGGGTTAGCCTTATATTTCCATTCACCAGTCATAGTTCCCATTTCCTCATTTTCTTCAAGATAGAAAATCTTTGCCATTTATTTTCTTGAAATGCATAAACTTTGTATTCAATTATATGGTGAATCCTTGACAGTAAAAAGGAAAGGTTTCACTTGGTGGCCAAATTGATCCATGAAGTATGGATGCACTCAATATTCTAGCAAAATCCTACCACTTTTTGGTTAGTGCATACAAGCTAACACTGCTTATACATCTTGCTCTAAAGGAAGTAATTATGTTTATAAATGTTTTCTTTCCATTCCCCCCCTTTTTTTGTTATTCAATATGTTTACTATCTTTCCAGGAATAAACTGAACATGAATTTCTTGCTTTGCTTTGATGAGAACGTCAAAGCACACAGAAGAAATTAAGTACAAAGCTCTTACCCAAATCTAATAAATCTTAAGTTTGCCCTGCCTGTGTCCACACCTTTAAGAAGCAGGCACTATTAATGTGGCTGAAATCTTTGTCCTCTCCCCAACCCCATTTCCTTAATGTCTCCTAAGAGACAACCATTGTCAACTACCACCCTGAGCGTGAGATATCTCAGTCTCTCAGGTATGTACTGGTTATTTATTTATTTATTTATTTATTTATTTATTATTTTTATTGGATATTTGTTTACATTTCAAATGTTATCCCTTTCCCAGTTTCCCCTCTGGACACCCTCTATCCTACACCCTCCCTTGCACCCTCAATGAGGGTGCCCCCTACCCACCCACCCACTCCCACCTCCCCGCCCTGACATTCTCCTACACTGGGACATCGAACCTTCACAGGACCTAGAGCCTCCCTTCCGATGACCAACAAGGCCATCCTCTGCTACATATGTGGCTGGAGCCATGGGTTCCTTCATGTGAACTCTTTGGATTGTGGTTTAATCCCTGGGAGCTCTGGGGGTCTGGTTGGTTGATATTATTGTTCTTCCTATGGGTTTGCAAACCCTTCTCCAGTTCAAGGAACTGAACCTCTGACATTGTATATTTTTAGACAAACATTCTGTTACATTCTAGTTATTGTTTATTTATTTATAATTTATTTATTTATTTATTTAGTCAGCCAGTCAGTTACTTAATAGGAGCTGGTAAGATGGCTCAAAAGGTAAAGGCATTTGCCACCCAAGCTTGATGACCCAAGTTACATCTATGGAATCCACAGTGGAAAGAAAGAACCAACTTCCAGAAGGTGTCTTTAATCCTCACACTCACATCACCGTACCATGCATATACTGACACACACACACACACATGCACACACACACACACACACAGAGAGAGAGAGAGAGAGAGAGGGGGAGAGAGTGATGATGATGATGGTGATGGCTTTAAAATTATTTTTAGAGACTCTTGGTAGGAATTATGGGACATGAGTTACTATGTCTTTGAATAATGTTTGTTGAATTTACACCATACCTTTCATGACTATCATTGAGAAACATGGAACTTCTAAAAGAAAAATTAAATTACTTTGAGAACAGAAACTTAGAAGATATTTAATGTTGTATGTTGCCATATGAACAAAATATTTGCTTAGACTTTCTTTTGAACAAACCTATAAATGTGTCAGTATATTTTTAAACATGTCCTTTTCTTTCTACCTTCTAAACCTGTTTAAAGTCAGCTGAGTTCTAAGGAGGCATCCTAGGGAATCATGCTTGGCTATCAACAAGGAAAATCCTTGTTAGTCGTGTTTTTCAGTGCCTTAACTCAGAACCTTCAAAACCAAGTGGGTTTTATACTACAACGACCAAGATTACAGGAGAACAATTTAAGATGTTTTTGACAGTCATCGTAATGTTTTATGAATACTAGCATGTCTGGTCAGCCTTGTATTTATATAAAAATGTCTCTGATGAGCATTAATTCTGTGAAATTAATTGGATAGAATCTGCCTCTAAATTCTTTAGGTTAAGGAACTGAATAACCTCACGTAAGAGTATAAAGTTATGCCATTCCATAGTGTTGTAAAGTCATTTGTCAGAATGTATTAGGTATTCAAAATCCCAAGTCTGTAAGTTAAGAACTGATCATCAAGAGACAGAATGCAGCATGGTGTGGCACTGGGCATATAGAGAGATAGAGAGAAAGAGACAGCAAGGCTGTACCTCCATTCCCTACAGAATACCTCAGAGGGGGAATGTGGTGTGGCATGGCACTGGACATGCAGAGTTACAGATAGAAAGGAAGAACAAAGAGTACCTCCATTCCCTACAGAGTACCTCACAGCAATTGAGAATAGCTTGCTTTTGAAGTAATGATAGAAGTAAAGAAAGTACATTTCATTTAGTTATAATAAAAGCATATTTTTAGCCAATAGAAAAATTGGTCATGTACTCTGAAGGCAGATCAATCTAGTTTAATCCTTTTTCTTTAATTTTCTTTCTTTTTTCCCATTAATTTATTTATTAATTCACTTTGCATACCAATCACAGCTCCCCCTCCCAGTTCCCCCTCACATAGGCCCTCCTCCATTTCCCTTCTCTTTATCTTCTGAGAAAGGGGAGGCCCCTGTGTATCAACCCACCCTGGGACATTAAGTCACTGCAGGATTAGGCACACCCTCTCCCACTGAAGCCAGACAAAGCAGTCCAGTTATGGAAACAGGCAGGCAACAGAATCAGGGACAGCTCCCTCTCCAGTTTTTGGGAGACCCAAAGAAGACCAAACTGCACTTCTGTTATATATGTTCTGGGTCCTAGGTTCAGCCTATATATGGTTTTTGATTGGTGGTTCCATCTCTAGAGGCCTCCAAGGGTCCAGCTTAGTGGACTCTGTTCATTTTCTTGTGGAGTTTCTATCCCTGTAATTCCCTCAATCCTTCCCCCAACTTTTCCACAAGAATCCCTAAGCTCTTTCTAATGTTTGGCTGTAGGTCTCTGTATCTGTTTCTGTCAGATACTGTGTGGAGCCTTTCAGAAGACAGTTCTACTAGGCTCCTGTCTGCAATCATAACAGAGTATCACTAATAGCATTAGGAACTGGTGCTTGCCCATGGGATGGGTCTCAAGTTGGCCCAGTCATTGTTCGGCCATTCTCTCAATCTCTTCGCTGTGGATATGTGGAGAAAAGGGAACATTCCTCCATTGCTGATGGTACGAATTTGTACTCCCACTCTGGAAATTAACTTAGTGGTTTCTCAGAAAATTGAAAATAGTTCTATCCCAAGACTCAGCTATATAAGTCCTGGGAATATACCAAAAGAAGCTAAACCATACCACAAGGACACTTGTGCAACTACATTTATAGCAGTTTTATTCATAATGCCCAGAGACTGGAAACAACCCAGATGTCTCTCAATTGAAGAATGGTTAAAAATGTGGTTCATTTATACAATGGAATACTACTCAGCTATTAAAACCTACGACACTATGAATTTTGCAGCAGATGGATAAAACAAGTAAATATCATGCTGAGTGAAAGAATCCAGACATGAAAGGATATGCATGGTAAGTATTCACTTACGAGTGGATACTAGCCATAAATTACAGGATACCAACATTATAATCCACACACTCAAAGAAGCCAAATAACAAGGAGGGCCTGAAGAAGGATGCTTCAATCTCACTTAGAAGAGGGGATGAAATAGTCATAGGAGATAGATGGAAAGAGTGAACTGGGTAGGAGAGTGGATAGGGATGGGAACAGGAAGGGTATGGAGTGGGGTCATGTATAAAGAGAGCTGGGGAAAGAGTGAGATTAAATGGAAATAGATGTGAGAAGGGGAAATCTCTAGGACACGTCAGAGATCTGGGATGGGGGAGGCTCCTTGGAGTCTACGAGGGTGACTCTAGCTGAGACTCCCAGAGTGAGAGATATAGAGCCTGAAGTGGCCATCTCCTGCAGCAGCCAGGACTCCTAGTGGAAGGATAATGACACCAACCCACCAACAAAACATTCCATTCAAAATTTGTCCTGCAATCAAGAAAGGCAGAGACAAAGATGGAACAGAGTCTAGTTTAATCTTAAGAGGTAGTTCAATCTCTTATACTTATATTACTTTGTAAAAAAGCCAGGTTCACATATGTATAGTATGTTCTATAATTAAACAAAGTGTCATAGTAAAGGTCCTACCAAGTTAAACACAAAACCAAAAGTGCACAACTAATAGTTCTGTGTGGTTCTTGTACCATGTGTTTTGCTGATATGACCTACAACCCTACCACATGGTATTAAAACCGACTTGTCATTCCATGTTTGATACCATGATGCTGTTGACATCACTCTTATATCGTGAGGCCATTATTTTAAAAAAAGACTTGTTTAAACACAAGTATCATGATATCCAGCATTTCATCTGGTAAGATACGTACTAAGAGGCTGGTAGGTGATTCTGTGTACATCCCAGGTATGTTAGGATAAAAGGTGATTCACGTCCCTAGTAGGACAGAAGACTGCAACAGATTTTATGACATTACTCAGAATGGAATGCAATTTAAGGATTATAAACCATTTATTTCCTGTATACATTATAGACAGGGAGGAGATGAGATGAGATGAGATGAGATGAGATGAGATGAGATGAGAAATAAGAACTTGAGCTTTCATCTAACTCAATACTCAACTCATGAAGTGGAGACACTGATCAGAGAGAGATGGAACATGTTTCTTCCTCATCTCCAGAGGCACAGTGGTGAACTGAGTTAGCACAGATTAAGAAGGACACCAAAGACAACAAATTCTGAATTTACACAATGTGAAAACCTTGAATGGAGTCTGCAGGGAAGTCCAAGTTCAATGGCAGTAAAAAAAAAAAAAAAAGGACATAGAAAAATTCATATCTGCCAAAAGTCAGTGAATGTGAAATGATAACAGATGGGACTTGACTTGCTAAGTATCCAAGGTTTCTTTCTGTACTGACAAAATGTGCTTAAATTAGATTAAGGTGGATATATTTGCATAACTATGTAAATAACCTAAAGCCAGTGACTTCTGGGCTATACATTGGTAGACTATCCATGTGAATAATACTCTATTACAATCACTTTACAAGAAGTGAGACAGGGCTAGGAGATGGCTCAGTGGATAAGAGCACTTGTACAAATATAAGGACCTAAATTCTAATCTCACCTCATACACATAAAAATCCAGAAGTGTTGGTATGCACCTGTAGCCCTAGTGCTATGCTGAGTAGGGCTATGAAGTTGGCAGAGGCTGGCTGACTGATAGCCTAGCTTCAGGTTCAGTGAGAAGTCTGACTCAAAGAATTACAGAATCGTAGAATAGGACAACTGAAGTCCTTCTCTGTCATCTGCCTACACAGGGACACGGACACCTTGACACATTTATGCACAAACAAGCCTGCACAAATGCTCTCAGGTACATGCACACATGCATGTACACACACATGCACACACAAATAAGCATTAAAAATTTAGAAAACATGAAGAAAATAATTTAAGACTGCAAGCAGAAAATTGTATTGTGTTTTGGTTCAGCCAAAATCAAGTCCACAAACACATACAGATGAAAATTGAAAATTTACCTATGCATCGCACCCCAAGACAGGCTTTAGAGTAGTAGACAAGAAAACTGATTAGTATTATTTTCGTAAAATTCAGTCAGCTTTCCATTTAAGTTGACTTGGTCAAAACAGCAAGCAAACTTTTATCTGTAAATTTTCAAGCCGACGGAGAAGTCACAAAGAAGCAAGCTTTTATTCTCTACTCCTTTCTGACTTTTTTTCTAATATCCCCAACTAGAGGTTAATCCAGGTCCATTTGTCACAGGCTTCACAGTGACATTATTTAATTTCATAAAAGAGAGCATGAAATCAACTTCGGAAATTCGTAGCGGGTATTGGTAACAGACGCAATCTCAAACTTTACAGGAAAAAGAAAAAAAAAAAAAAAGAACAGAATCTAGACTCTGCCGAGAGAGGATTTGTTGACAATATCAAAAATGAACAAGGAAAGCTTCTATCCTCTACTCTAAATCCAGTTGTGGAGAATGGATTGCCAGGAGGAAAGCCAGAGCTGCTGAAATTCCTCAGAGGCTAACAGCATGCTAAAAGAAGGCTGATGATCGGAGCTCAACCCTGGATCCTGTAGTGGAGAATCACCCCAGGAGAGTTGTCTTCTGACTCGCATTTGTATTCGGAGGTATGCATGCATGCCCACGTTTGAAATTTTCTTATAGAATTTCACAGCCTTCTAAGAACTTATTGTAAAACTTTTTGAAATAATGTTTACAAATATTTTATTTTTGATGTTTTCCAGTGGCCTTTTTCATTTATATTAACAACATTCCTCCAAGACCAAACACCACCTTCAAATATATGTAATATAAAATACATGAATAATATATATGTATATATATATATATATATATATATATATAACAGCTATTTACATCATAGTACAATATCATTAAAATTATTTTTCAAATGAAAACTGGGAAAATTATGGCAATCTTTAGGAAATGTCAGAGTAACTATCTCTAAAATTGTTTCTCAAAGAATAGTAAGTATTTACTCAGGTAATTTGTTAATAACATAGAAATGAATACATAATAAAACAAATATTTGATAAGCAGACTGGGATTTGAACCATTAGAACCTTTAAGTTGAAGGGTTTTGTGCCTTTGCTGAAAGTAAATATACTGAAGGAGTCTGGATGGCTTACCCTCACACCTAACACAAATACAAGAGTCCCCTTTCTTGTATCTGGGTGAGCTACCATTCTGCCTCGTAGGGATGGGTCAGCTTCTATTTTATCCTTTGAATATTTAGTGTCAGAAAATGTCCCCACAAGTCTGTAAAGGTGAAAATTTTGTCAGTATCACTTGGTTCAGGACATTTCTGTCCATTTTCCACTTACTCCCTTATCTGCTCCCTGTAGCTCCTATTTGGGCTGTGTATAAGCCACTAGTTGTATGTGAGAACTATAAATATCTCCCTTCTACATTCTGGCTTTCGTTTTCATATGTTGGACATTCCAATTTATCAAAATACTTTTCAAAATTGGTACTTGTGTCCTGCCCAATTACAACTTTTCTACTGTAAGGTAATGGAGTTTTGTCCCTGTTACTTTCTGGAAGTGCTATATTTCTAGCATTACAATGAAACACAGTTTTATTTCAATACATATAGATACTATGTTGTATTTTACTCCTACATTCTAATTAGCAGTCCACAAAGTATTTATTTCTGTGTATGCAGAAAAGAATAAACATTAGTATGGGCATTCTAGTAAATAAGACATTCAAAAATAATCTCTTTTACTATTCAGTGTTGAAAATCAAATTAACAAATGTATGTAAGTATATTTACATTCCACTTAACCTATTTTTCTGTATCATTGCTAATATTGATTGTCTATAATTGTTAATAAATAGAACCAATATTGAGTGACTTTAAGCAATTAGTTCTCAGACTCCCCTGGACTGCTTAGGCTCAGCTAAATTATTATTATCCTGGATGTTACCAAAGGAAGCTAAAATTTAGGATATGTGAAGGCTCAAGGAAGTTGGGTATCAAGAATATTTATTACCACATCCGGCACTTAAGATCTAGCAGCTAGAAAAGTCTGAGTCTGAATAGGTAGGTATCCCCGTCCTATCGGATGGTCTCTCTACATGGCTAATAGGACCTTCTCTGTTAAACTATGCACATGGACTTCCCTTTGCCTTAGACTCTTGAACGTGTTTATCATAATTACTTAAATTACTCACTATATGCCTGTTTAGATGATTGTTTTGTCTCTTCTAGCTGCATTTTTCAATGTTCTTTTATGTCTCTTAGATTTTTATTGAAGTCTTCAATATGTTGAATGTAGATACTGGAAATAAATACTTTTAAGTTAATACATAAATGTCTACTTTGTTATGGTGGGATATGTGTGGAAATTTTGTTCATCTCATCAGGAATTGTGTTGAACTAATGAACTCTGTTTATATTATAATTAACCTTGGCTCACTATAATCTTCATAACTTAGATATTATCTTATGCTTAAGGAATGCCCTACTCAGTCAAATGAGTTTGGAAACATCTGTTCCTGGTTAGGCTGTGAGACTTTTCATTTGGCAATGAATCTTCACTTTGACAAGCCACATCAAGCAAGTCAGCTTCCAGGTTCCTCAGAGTTCAATAAGACTATCCTCAGTCACTGCTTATTAGGAGCTGAGTGTTGGGGGTAAAAAAGGAGGGTGTTTCCTGAAACATTTTGGTGCCTCAGTCTTTAGAAGCTTTAGCGGTATAATTGAAGATTTGGCTGGCCTGAATGCATGCACCTGTTGTGTATCCTAGATAGACTGATCCCAAGATTCTGATTTCCCATGGGAGCTCCTTTCTCTAGATTCATGTTCATTTTGTCCTGCTTATGACACAAAATTAGCTTTAGAATTGCAATTTACTTAGTTATTGGCATCTTGAAAGACGAGAACAGGGCTCTTCAAAGTGCTTGCTCTCTCCAGCCTGAAGGTAGAAATCGCTGCAGGACTCCAAATGGACCTTCCTTTCACTGGTGGTTCCAGTCGTCTTGAGAGGCAGCACTCTGGGTACCAGCCTTATTCTAACACGTAAAAGCCTGGGGCATACTGTGCAAAAAAGCATGAACACTTGTGAATAAATAAGTTATAAGTACATCCACATGAGGGGCCTCTCTACAACAATGACATTAAATAAAATATGTTTGTCTGCATACAAATTTTAGAGATCTGGGGAACCCACCTTAAAATGTGGAGACACTGAAACAGAGAGGAGCTGGTGTAAAAAACATGCTTGCATTATGCATCGAAATAAATGTTCATAAAAAGTAACACTGCAGATCTACCCTGGTGTGTTTTCATAGATACCTGTGCCATCTTGAAATATTAGGAGCATTGGATGCTGAAGTGTCACAGCTCCATAAATTTTGAAAATCTGAATGTCATATTTCAAACCTAAGTGAAGCTTCAGGGGATGGAATATGAAAGATTTTTGCCTTGTCTCCTCTGACTATACTCCAAAAGTCATAGTTTAGTTTTTCTTTTTCATTTACTTATTTCTGGCTTGTAACCTTCACGTTCTTTCAACCTTCATGGAGCTATACTTAACCCAATTTCATTTCTGAGCAGTATCCTCACAGGAGTCCAGCACCCCCTAACCCTGTGACTGGGTCTCCTCCTGAGTGGAACACATTGCTTTCCACTTCTGACCATTGCCTTCTTCCTCTTTTTTTTCAAGCAGTATCACCTTCTGTGTACATGTGAGTGTGTGCACTGTACTGTACATGTGAGTGTGTGTACATGTGAATGTGTGTACTGT
>JADRCC010169827.1:0-13606 GCA_019843855.1 Hylomyscus alleni | reverse complement strand
TTTTTTTTTTATACCCAGTGAGAATGACCTAGGTTATAATTTTCTGGTGTTGATAAGAATACTCAAAATTTATTCTTTTAGGAAGTTTGTGTTTTGAAGTGTACAATATTATTATTTACTATAATAACTTTATTGTGCACTCAAACATCAGACTATACATCACTCGATCAACTTCTTTCCATTCTCCCTCTCTTTAGTCTTCAGGGATCTTTTTTCATTCATAGATATTAACACTATCTTATTTGCCACAATATTATAGATTTATCTTATGCTGATATCTTATTATGTATTTCCTATTTCAAGAATTTGAGCTCACTCATTGCTTGAAATGGTTTGAAAACTTTTGATAATATGTTGTATTTCATTTTAGAGTGAAGAAAATTGAAGCTCTGAGACAAAAATAGAGTAATGTTACACATCTTTAGGTTTTCTACTGAAACTATTTCTTTTATATTTATAAGCAAAGAAGATCGAAAGATATATCAGAGAAAAGACTTGAAAATCTCCCAGTGAGGCAAAGGAAAAGGAAGCAGTGAATGCAGAAGCTTGAAGAAAGTCCTATGAAACAGAATTGCAGAAGCTCAGAGGAGAGTTCTCAGAGAATGTCAGCAAAGTCAGACACCATCACTTAATACTTTGAACTCACTGACGTCACATAGATTGTAGGCCCAGGTAGACACAGAGCACATGGCATTCACAGGCACAATGTGTTGAGGCAGTTTGACTGCTTTTGCATAGTTACTGTGTTTAATCCTTCTTTTCAGTTTGATTAACATGAGGTCATATGAAATAGAAGAGACTGAGAAGTATGGATGATGGAACATTTTCTCATAGCCAGACACCTCCACGTCCCTTTCCATGGGATCTGCTGGATTTGTTATCCCGAGAATCACCTCAAGGTTCCTAGAATGATAGAGGGATATTGGTGAGAATTAATTTATTAATTTTCTGCAATCGTATGGACCTTAATTAGTCTTCCCCAAAGAATATTCCCTGAAGATCTCCCATGAATCATTTATTGAGAATCATATACAAGTTTCTGGGTCTATATATGACCTGAGAACTCAAAGAGTAAAACAATCTGAAATTCTTATCACTCACGGTAAATTGCAGTGTGCAGATGTGATCACCCAAGAAGGATGGATCAGGACTCCAGTGCAGGGCAAGTAATCAGACTTTAGGTAGACCAAATAGTGGGGAGTAGCTCCAGCTATGTGATCTGGATTATAGGCAAAGGTACCTGGAAAGAAAGTGATGGGATTTTTTTTTCATCAATCTCTAAAAAGACATTGAAACAAAACCAAAAAGTTCAAAAGTACAATAGCAAAGTAATAAAAGAGGATGTGTATATGAGAGAAATATATTTCACTAGCTTCAAGTTATTGAGCCCTCCTCTTCAGCACTTTTAAATAGTAAGTTAAATCTTGAAAGTGACTTATTTTGTTCCAAAGACAATGACAGTTCATAGAAATAGCTACTTTAAATTTTTTTAAAAAATGTGTTTGTCTTTTTAATTGTAAAGAAATATTCTTCTACTTGAATTATGAGTTCTATTATGCCTATGAGCCTAGCTTAGTAGGTGGAACAGTTGTTGAGCAAGCCTGACAATTCCTCCAGAACCAAAAAATGAAAGGAGAGTACCTACCTTACAAAGTAGCCTACAACTTTTACAAATGTACCATTGCCAATGAGGGACACCCTCATCTTACATATACAATAATAAAGAAATAACTTTAACAAGAAATACAAGTTCCCTCATTTTATAGAATTAAGTGTAATCTGTTAGACTAGCTAATTACTAAACCATTTTACCAGTTTTAAATTGTTGTTAACATTTGCATGTAAAATGCCCCACACAGGATTACATATTTGAACACTTGAATGCCAGCTAATGGTGATGTTTGGGGAAGTAGATCTCTAGAGAGCAAGCTTTGAGGTTATTAGCCTATTTCATTTCCCGCCTAGTCTCTGATTTGCATAGATGTGAGCAAGCAACCTCATGTTTCTGCTACCAATTCAGAGTTTGCTCTTGTCATCATGCCTTCCCCACCATAATGGAATGTTCTCTCAACTCATAAGCCAACTGAGCCTTCCTCCTTTATGTTGCTTCTTGTCAGTTACTGATCATAGCAATGAGAATAGTAACTGATACAAGGACTTTCACAAGTGTACCATGAACAATGAAAGCCAGTACCATGACAAGAACAGAGCAAATGCTCTCACATACTAATATATGCCAGGCTCTGTTTAGGAGTTTGAACTAGCTTGTAAGGTGAAACAGCCATGCTCTTAAACATCTGAATCGGTAAACATATTTAAAAAATAATGAACCCAAGTAAATAAAATAACATGTTGGATGGCGATTAAAGCTATGGGGATAAAGTTAGGCAGTTAAAGGTGTAAAATACCAGTTGTGTGTGTGTTGGGGTCAGGAGGTTGTGGGTGGATGTTAGACTATGAAGTAAGGCATCATGCGACAATCAGCGGTTAGGGTTGGGTAACAGCAAAGAGGAATGTCATGGAGACAGAGGATTTAGATCACTGGATGTGTGGAGCCAGAGATTCCAGAAAGAGGAAACAGCTACAGCCCAGAATATGGGGTCTATCTAGGTCCTGTCAAAGGAATATCACAGAGGCCAGTGTGGCTGACATGGCATGACTTAAGTAAGAATGGTGGTGTTAGAGAGTATGTACAAGGGACAGTGCATTTTGTGTGATATTGGAGTTATGCAGATTTGTATTCTAAGTGGAAGTGGGACCACTTCAAGATTTAAATAAAGAAGTGATGGCAGCATCCTCTTAGAAACCTTGGAAGAAGAGCATGTAGAAATGGAGGGATCTATTAGGCAAGTAAATGAATATTCCAGTGAAGAGATGTTGGTTTGGAGTATCATGAACAGTAGATGTAGTGAGATGTGATTGCCTTCGGATATATTTAGAAGACAGAACAAATAACATTTTCCTAACATGGTGATCATGGAGTATGGAGCTGAGCCATGTCAAAAGTTTTCAACTTTAAGTCTGCTGATGCACTCCTTGGTTGGATCCCTCTTTTAACCTGGGCCTTCCCTTTCCTGTTCCTATTCCACAATATCTATCATGTTCCAGGCAGGTCCATAATAAGCTCCTAATGTGGAATGGATCTCTCTCTCTCTCTCTCTCTCTCTCTCTCTCTCTCTCTCTCTCTCTCTCTCTCTGAGACAGGATTTTACTGTATAGCCCTGGCTGTCCTGGAACTCACTCTGTAGACCAGGCTGGCCTTGAACTCAGAAATCTGCCTGCCTTTGCCTCCAAGTGCCTGGCATTTTGTTGTTTTTTCGTTTTTGTTTGTTTGTTTGTTTGTTTTGTTTTGTTTTGTGGAATAGATATCTTGTAGATGTGTTAATGTTCATGCCTCCTTCAAAGTTCATAAGCAATCAACTTGAAGTGAAGAAGGCAGGTATTCTCATAGGAAGTAACTAAACTTGGTAGGTGCTGTGTCAGTGCTGAGATAGAGAAACAGTCACATACTAAGTCCGAAATGATGTTTCTATTTTTCTATCTTCCATGCTTTCCCTAGGACTCCTCTTTGGCAAATAGTGAAAGATGTGAAGGTACTCACCAAGCAGGACTGAAAAAATGAAGAGGAAGGCAAACTTCATTATGATGTTGAAAGCTGTTTTGAGGTGGATTTTAGTTCAGTGTCTCTGTAAAGCATAAAGAAGAGAGAAGGAGATAAAATACTGATAAAACTACTTCAGCAGTGGGATTTAGTTTATGAAAGACTTTCCCTATCAGAGTATAGAGTGTTGGAGGGAGGAAAAAACTTGTCACAAACGTGATCTCTCACGTTCTCTAGATCTGAGTTTTGTCTTTTGAAGAAGTTACTTAATTCAAGAGAGATGTTCCTAATGCCTCCACAGCCTCCTGCTCTTTGACTTGTGCAGGAAGGCTCCTCTCTGAGCTGCATACATGATGCAGACCCCTCCCATCTCTATGATGCCATCTATCCCATTTGTGTGACACTGGTATTTATCTGTACTCTGGCACTGACAGTAACACCTCTGCTTGGCACTCAGAACTTTCGCTGTCTTCTTCATGACACAAACCAACCATCATTTAAGACCATACAAACATTACCAGAGCTGTAATATGGTCTTTTTTTGTTTTTTGTTTTGGTTGGGTATCCATGTATTTGAAGTTTCCATTTCAATCTTCAAGGAGCTCCCAAGCTAGAAGAAGTAATAGGCAGTGAAGCAAATGGTGCTACCAAAAGTATCCAGACACAAAGACTCTAATATATTATATAGACTAGGTAACACTATTTGTAAATCACATCCATTAAAATATCTGTATCCAAAAATATATGTAAATATTAAAACTAAACAAGCAACAAGCAACTTGTCTTGAATGTGGGTCTAAGATTTGAGCAGGTGGTGACTTGCTGAATGTTTTGTCTCTTTGGATTTCCAAAATAAATAATACAGTTTATGTGCCTTGAGCAACAAACATTAGTCTTCTTACAGATCTGGAGTTTGTAACTCATTTCTATAATTACTGACAAATATGGTAATGGTGGCTGATAAATAGATACTTCTTCTGGAGGTTCACTTGGCTTTTCCCATATGTGTATATATATGTGTGTGTGTGTGTGTGTGTGTGTGTGTGTGTGTGTGTGTGTGCAGCAAAGGAGAGGGAATAGCGTATTATTTTTCTTATAAGAATCTAATAACTAGAGAGTCCCTAAAATATAGAACAGAAATGTCTGGGAAACAAATTTAAAATGTGTGACATCCATAGTCATGAGGAAATTAAAATTACTTTGAGATTTTTTCTTATTTGAGTCAGAATGGTCAAGGTAATTAAACAAATGATAACACATGCTAGTGAAGATGTGAGAGAAAGGGAACACTTACTCATTTCTGTTGGGAGTGCAAACTAGTACAGCCACTGTGGAAATCAGTGGGGAGGTTTCTTAGGCATCTGGTAATGGATATGTCTCAATATCTACCTATATCTCTCTTGTGCATATACTTAAAGGACTTTATGACCTACTAGAGCAATATTTGCTCTATTTATAATGTTCATTGCTGCTCTATTTATAATAGGCAAAAATTGGAAGTACTATGAACATTCTTCAAGTGAAAAATGGATAATGAAATGTGGCACATTTACACATGGAATATTATTCCACTGTTAAGAAAATGAACCATGAAATTTAAAGGTAAATGGATGGAGGTAGAAACAAATATCCTTCCAAGTGATGTAACCCAGACCTAAAAAAGACAAATATTACATGTTTTTTCTTATATGCAGATGTTAGCTTTTAAACTTTCTTTGTAAGCTTTAATCTGTAGATGTGAGTATGCAGCAAGGGACAGGAGGTAGTGGTCTAAGAAAGGGGAAATAAAATATAGTGTTATAATGGGATAAAGGGAAACTAGAATAGGATGATTAAATGGAAAGAGGGTTAGAAGGGCAGGATAAATGAAGGTATATGGCAAGGACAGTTAACATTAAAGGCCTTTGGAAAAAACAATGAAAATATGCTAAAACATATTTATGTAATAAAAGAATATAAATGAAATCATCATGTAATAGAGGAGATAATGTCCTGTTTAGATGTCTTGTACTACCAAGTCAATGTTTCAGTAATAGGAATAGTTTACATAGTGTGGAATCATCAACAAAAGGGATCCCATAGTACCCTTGAAATATCATGGTCTATTAATACGATATTGGTTACTCTCTGCAATCTAATGACAAGGACTTATTGCTGAAAACAGCACACACTTATGTTATCAAATTGGAGCAATCAATTGGCACACAAATAAAAGCCTCACCCCCTACTGTCTAGCATTCTACTTGAAGAGAAAATTAATCATTAATCACTGAGCAGCAAATCCTCTGGCCTATAACACAATTCTGATTATAAGATATACTGATGTAATATCGGCAAAAATGTCATAGGAGTAACCAAGCACATTTTATATGGGATTTAAGGTCCACTCTCTAGTTGGAAACCACACCTGACACTACTAAAGTGGTCAAGAACCTGAAACTAAATAGGTTCTGGGCCTTAGGGGAAAATCTACTACTACAACTCTGATAAGGGGATAGAGCAGTAAAATGGCTTCTGATGGCATATTGCTATATACATAGATCAGTGCATTACTTAACCTTCACCAGAGAAGTTTATTCTTGCAGTAGATAGTTACTACAACAGAAATCTGCCACTAGATATGTAAAGAGAATGAGAAACATTGGCATACTTAGACCTATATGGGCCATCTTTATAAAATCCCTCCCCTCAAAGCTTAGGGATCTTTGTGGAAGAGAATGAGGAAAGATCAGAAGGTAATAGATGAGTCCAAGAAGGCATTATCTTTTAGATATAACAGGGCTAATACACATATAAACTCACAGAAACTGACAATATGCATAAGATTTGTACAGTTTCAAACCAGACAAAATACCAACACACAGAAAAAGTAAGTACAAAGCCTTACCCTAACCATGAAGCTGTTTTCAAATGATAACTACTGGGAAAGGAAAATATCTGTTTTCTGCAATTACATACCAAAGATATATTAATTACATACCTCAGGCAAACCTTATGCTCAGGAGTAGTTGGCCAGCACAAAAATCACAAAATGGACTCCATAATTTTTTCTTGGTATTTTGTTTCAGATGGATTTGGTCTTTCCATCTTTTTTATCTTATTGGTTTCTGCTTTTGTTTTTGTAGAGAGAGAGAGAGAAGTATGAAGTTAGATAGGCACAAAGATGGTCTCCCATCTTAGAGAAATTGTAGGAGGAGAAGAAATAATATCAAAATATATGGAAAAAATTAAGTAAAATAAAAAATTTTGTAAGAGTACTAATTTTGAGGGTGGAGATATTTTTCGGCAGTTGTGATTATTTACTGGTTTTGTAGAAGACTTGAGTTCACATCACAGAACACATGTCAGGTGGTTTGTAATCACTCTAGCTCCAGATATTTAACTCCTTCTGGTCTCTAATATACAGACACTCACACAGAATCATGGGTATGCACATAATTAAAAATAAAAACCTCCAAAAAGAATCCTAACTCTATTAGATTTTCCTTCTCTTTCTGTAATCTCACTTAACCCTGACAAAATATGGTGATGCTGGCCTTCAGGGAGTTTAGAAGTTTGCTGAGAAGCTAAATATCACCCTTCCATATTCCTTGGTTTTTACCTAGTGAATTAAAAATATTTACACAATGAAAATGGCAGATTAATATTTACAAAATCATTATCCATAGTTGCTAAACCTTGGAAGGACCCAAATATCCATCAAATAGGTAAGTGGATAAAGATAGTGTGCTAAATCCACATGTGGAAATATTTAACTCAATGATTTTAGAAACTGAGCTAGCAAACCAAAAAAATCGTACAAATCTGTGTGGTTCTCTTCATGTGAACATGAGCAGGGCTTCTGACTCGCTTAATAGAATACCCCAGAAGTTGTGGGATACAGTCACGTGTTGATGCTAATGCATCAGGACACATTATATGCTCTATGAGTTTTTCTAACACTCACAAGAGAATCCACAAGAATGCTTTCTTTATGACATCAAATGTTGTGAAAGAAGGTATGTTGAGGAAGTCTAGCTGTTGCCCATCTCTCAAAGCAACATCGTCCATGAACCTGTAGTGGTGTTCAGCTAACAGTAAGCAGGAAACCAGGGTCCCATTTAGTGTAAACACTAGACATGACTTTTACTGGGAAATTGAATAATTGAATAGTTGTTTTCTTTGAAGGTTTCTCAGAAACTGAGGAGTGAGTTTAGCTTAGTTGTGAATAAACTATGAATCCAGGGAAACTGAGGTCATAAAACATGTGCTATTTAAGGCATTAAGTTCGTGTTAAAGGTTTGCATACAGTAATAAAAAAAATAATATAAATCTGATACTCTGTTTGGTTTTTGTTACTCAGTGGCAAGAGAGATGAAGCTTTTGAGCTCCCAGGGCACAGACCAAAGGGAAGATGTGTACTAATAATTACCACTGTTTGTGATATCACAATGTTGGGGGTAAAGTGAGGCAGAGACCCATATAATAGTGTCTTTGAGAGGAAATTCTACACACCATGAAGAAATGTTTGTGACTAGAAGAATGGTAAACAGTAAGAAATAGGAAAAATAGAGAGAAATCTGTGGAAAGATGAACCAGGGTTTAGAAGAGAAGAATTATGAGCAGAATGACACAGAAGGACTACTAGAGAAAGATTCTACAAAACTGTTGGGGGTTGGATCTAATGCTTTGTCTTAATTTGGCTCTCAAAATCACATGGGACTCTGCATGTCCATACTCTGAGAGTTCTTGTTCCCAACTGATTTTTGATTAATCAGTAAGGAGCCAATAGCCAATGGCAGGGCAGGGTAAAAGAGGTGGGACTTTTCGGACTCCTGGGCAAGAAACGCAGAGGAGAGGAGGACAGAATTGCCATGACTCAGAAGCAGAATGTGTGTGTCCCACCTTTGCATTATCTTATGCTCAGGTCATTATCATTGAAGGACATTTATATTTTTATTTATCTATCTATTTTTATTTATTTATTTGAGAATGCTTTTTTAAAAAGTTGATCATTCCATTTGTTTACATCTCAAATGATATCCAACTTCCCAGTTACCCCTACACAAATGCTCCCATCCTACAATCTCCCTCTCCTCCCTTCCCTTTGCCTCTATGAGGGTGCTCCCCCACTGATCCACCCTCTCCTCCAGCATTCCCATATGCCTGGGGATGAGACTTCCACAGAACCAAGGGTTTCCTCTGCCATTGATGTCAGACAAGGCCATCCTCTGCTACCTATGTATCTAGAGCCATGGATCCCTCCCTGTATACTCCTTGATTGGTAGTCTAGTTCCTGGGAGCACTAGGTGTTCCAGTCAGTTGATACTATTCTTCCTATGGGGTTGCAATCCCCCCCAGCTCTTCCAGTCTTTTGCCAGCTCACCCAACAGGGTGCCTGAGCTCATTGGCTCCAAGCATATACATCTGCATTGGTCAGTTGCTGGTCAGACCTCCCAAGGAGCAGCCACACCAGGCTCCTGTCAGCAAGTGCCTCTCAGTAATAGCAACAGTGTTAGGTTTGGTGTCTGCAGACAAGATGGATCCCCAGGTGGGACAGTCCTTGGATGGCCCTTACTTCAGTTTCTGCTCCATTTTTTTTTCGTTCCTGTTCTCCTTTGGACAGGAACATTTCTGGATTAAAAACTTTGAGATGGGTATGTAGCTCCATCCCTCGACCAGGGGCTGTGTCTATCTACTGGAAGTGGTCTCCACAGGTTCTATCTTCCCTTCTCTGCTAAAATCATCCCCATTGGGTCTTGAGGGCATCTCGTTTCCCTGGCTTCTGGGACCCTCCAGTGACTATCCCCCGTTCCTCATCCCACCCCCATTACATATTTATTTTTATTCCATTTTCTGACCCTCTGTTTTGTTCAAGTTCTCTCTCTCTCTCTCTCTCTCTCTCTCTCTCTCTCTCTCTCTCTCTCTGTGTGTGTGTGTGTGTGTGTGTGTGTGTGTGTGTGTGTGTGTGTGTATGAGAGAAGAGAGGAGAGAGAGGGGGGAGGGAGAGAGAAAGAGAAAAGCTTCCTATGACCAAAATTGAGAGCTGTGAAAATCTATTTGGCTAAACATATTTAGAATGTAGTTTGAAAACATGACCATTTAGCAAAAAACATTAGATTCCCCTATCATTTCATTCCCCAACCTAGGGCTTTTGACTAGGTTTATAGTACCATGCATGAACTCTCTGAACTCTCTCTGAAACGTGCTTCAGATACAATCAGAAACGAGTTGTTAATCCCCATTGAAGTTATGTTATTATACCAATGGGTACTTCTTACTGGCAGGTTAGTTTTGTAGCATGTAAGGTACAGCATTGGGTAAGATCACTGATACATTTTCTTCTTCTTCAGATTGAATGACAACTTCTGGCACCCTTAGCATCCAGAAGATTGTCCTGGTCAGTTTGAAACTGATTTCTCTATGTGACTCACCAAAGTGTGTGACAAAGTGAAGTAGAGTCTTAACATATAGTTGTGCTGAGAAATCAAGGGTATGGCAAGTCTGTGTAATTTTGGTTGCCTGAGGCTTCCCTGACCAATAACTTATAGGGAGGTAACCCATGCCTCCCTTCTTTCCAACAAATTCCCCTCCTGTTTTCCCATTTAAAAGATTTTGTTAAGCATATGTAGGGGTGTGTCTGTGTGTGTGTGTGTGTGTGTTTGTGTGTGTGTGTGTATGTGTGTGTGTGTGTGTGCATGTGTGTTCATGTATGCAGATATGGGTATCATGTGTGAATGCAGGTGCCTGTGGAGATCCATTTGATCCATGGAAAAGAAAAGAAATAAAGTTGTTGGTTGAATGGTTTGATTTGGGGAACTTTGCCCATCCATCCATCCATCCATCCACCCACCCATCCATCCATCCAAATGTATGTCTGTTTGTCTATATGTTTGTGTGTATGTATATATACTTAAGCAAAGATGAATACTTATTGAGTTGATTGTGACAGACGGTCAGGCCTGGCCAGAGTGTGGCTGTATGAATGTTTGAATGTATGTTTGTCTGTGCATATCTGACTGAATAAAGTATCTCAATTATTCTCCTTTCCTTCCTCTCTGGTTCACAAAGAGTTAATCAGTTTAGCCAGAAAGGCTTCTGAGCACTAACAATAAATCCTTTTATTTAATTCCCAGCTGCTAAACAGCATGTGTTGTTAATCCCCAGATATGAGAGTTTATTAAAGCACAAGGAATAGTTAATTTTTTAGCACTTAAGAAAGCACAGAAGAGTAAGAAAGAGTTAAGTTTTCCTAGTGCTTATTTAAGCATAAAGAGTTAAATAAAGCACAGAGTTTTAATGTTTATAAAGCATAGAGTTAAAGAGTAAATAAGCCAGTGTTTTGTTTGGTTTTTTAATTACTTTTAATTTTTTACAGTCCAGTCATTGCTCCTCTCCCAATCTGCCCTCCCACAGTCCCTCATCCCATTCCTTCTCTCTCCTGTTTGAAGAAGATGTCCCCTCAGTCCTCCGACCAGGCCATACCACTCTCTGGTGCCTCAAGCCTTTCCAAAGTTAGGCACATCTTCTCCCACTGAGGCCAGACCAGCTAGTGTATGCTGCCTGGTTGGTGGCTCAGTGTCTGAGAGATCTCAGGGGTCTAGTTTAGCTGAGACTGCTGAAGTCAGTGTTTTTTAAACCATAGAATAAGCAAGAAAGTTTTAAGAATCGTTTAGAAGTTATCAGGAAGCATTCAGTTTAGTTAGAATGCTTAAAAGCAGCATTCAATGCTGAGTCCCAACGCCTATTCCAGCCCAGGCAGGCTCCTGGCAGAGCACCAGTCAGCAAAGAGAGAGGACTTGGGAAAAATGGAATGAGATTAGAAGAGATGGGGTAAGAGCGGCTTGCAGTTTAGATGTGGCCAACAACTGTCTGCAGGGCACATAAAATTATATTACTTCTTCTCCTAAAGCCTATTTTCTTCCTCAAGTCTTGTTATATACACATATTTTTGTGGATCCATAACAGTTATATACTTCTTTAGTTTTTAATCAATTATGTTTAGTTTATTTTCCCCTAGTTTGTCTAATTCCTTGGTGATTCTCCCACTGTGAAGAATAGTTAGAATTATGTTCCACTGAAGACTATTGATCATCTGCAATAGAGTAATCATTGCAAGATTACAGAATCGGCTGAATTATGACAAAGAACACTTTATAGGCACACACATTTCTCTTAGCACTATCAGAATCTACTAAATATCTTGTGATCGATCATTGTGTGTGTGTGTGTGTGTGTGTGTGTGTGTGTGAAAAACAAATTTGTTACTAAATTTCTTATTGTTCTCAAAGTTTACATTATGATAGAGATAGGAGTCATAAATTTCTGGTGATACTTTATTGTGTGTTTTCGCTTGGATTCTTTTCAAGAAGACAAATGGTAAGTTGTTGATCCATTGTAGAGATTGCATTATTCTATACTGAGTGGTGTGACTTCTCAGTGTGACTGCATCATTTTTAAGATCCATCTTGCATAGGGATGAATTTCAGTGAAGAAGCCTTCGCTTCCCTTGGTTATGCCTGCTTTCCCCCAGGCCAATATTCCATGCACCCTCCCATTGCAGATGGCTGGAGCAGCTGACACTTCCTGACAAAGAGAAATAAGATGTCAATGTCACTTTGTTGTCACAGATCAAGAATGACTCTTAAGATATGGCATGAAACAGTAGCCGAATCATCTGGGAGAATGAATCCATTGCATGGAAGAAATTATAACTTTTGCTTCTATCTGCTGTATGCTCTCCCTTTTCAGTTCAAGTTTTATATAACCTGAGTGCAAGTAGGAGAAGGACAGATGGTCCACTCTAGAGGGGATTGAAGACAGATGGTCCACTCTAGAGGGGAATGAAGTACATTGTAGAATGTTAAGTCAAGGAGAGGGACTTCAACTTTTCTTCTCTTTAATCAGTGGAGGATCTTTTTGATATGTTTGATATTCCAACACTACCTCTCTCCTTAGTGGATCCTGTACTATCTTCTTGCATGGAAAAGAAAAGATACCTTAGTTGCAGATACAGCATTAGATGAATGTCCTATGCACATAACATTCATTCTTGTTTCTTGTCTCTGTTGATGGAGAATGTTCCAGCAGTCACTCGGGGAACGAGAATACTCATTTGTCCATGTCAAGACATCAGGATCACTAACTATGGGAATGAAAAGCAGAGTAGATTCAGAGCTGTTCTTCTGACCTTGTACCAGTCCCTATTTTGTGAATAAATTAATCCCTGAGAATATTCAATACAAGTAGCTATAAATGCTCCAATCATTCTTAGAGTTCCTCATGCAGAATCTCCATGTTAGAGAAGTAAATTCCAAAGTTCTTCATCTGTTCATCACTAGATGTATAGTTCTATCTGCTGTGCATAATTCATAATGTTTTGAAAACATTGTATGGAGGTTATAAATATCGACAAAGAAAAAGAAGCAATATCCTTCTCCAAAATTTCTACTACAAACCTTGTTGAGTATTTATTTCATCTTCTTTACATTTTATCGCATAAAAATGTATATAAAATTACTCTTTTAAAATATTTACTTATTGTGAGTGTTTGTATATGTCTGTGTATGTGCATATGTGTGTGCATGTCTGCATGTACTTTTGTCAAAGTGAATCAGTGAAGGTCAAATGACAATTTGTGGGATTCAATATTTTATTTCAATTATGTCAGTTCTGGGTATTGAATTCAGGTCATCAGTTTTGGTGGCAAATGTCTTTACTAGAAAAGCCATTTTGCTAGCCCAAAAACTCAAATCATGCCTCAAGTAACAGTGGAATGTTCTGAGAAATGTATCACTAGTCAAAGTGTACTTATACAAATCTAATTTGTAAAGACTACTACTTATGTAAGCTACATTTTATAGTTTGTCATGCTTAAGTTATAAACCTGCTTATCATGTGACTTCAGTAAATGTTCTCACACAGCAGTAACAAATTGTGTATCTAAACATATATGGACATAGAAAATTTGGTATAATACTTTTGATAGGATTTTTTTTTTTTTTTTTTTTTTTTTTTTTGTTTTTT
>JADRCC010169821.1:0-13852 GCA_019843855.1 Hylomyscus alleni | reverse complement strand
CAATTCCTTTTTTTTTTTTTTTTTTTTTTTTTTTTCCAAGACAGGGTTTCTCTGTATAGCCCTGGCTGTCCTGGAACTCAGAAATCCGCCTGCCTCTGCCTCCCAAGTGCTGGGATTAAAGGCGTGTGCCACCACCACCTGGCCAGTATGATCATTCTAAATGTGTATACATGCATCCCTTAGTATCATCATTCTTAATGTGTATACATGCATCCCTAATATCGCTTTGTTCAAATATGTGATACTTTGCACATGATAAAATGTAAAATTTATTAGATTTGTTCTTTTGAGACACAATTTCACTATGTAGCCCAGGCTGTTCTAGCACTCATTATGAAGACCAGGGTAGCCTCAAATTCTCAGAGATCTGCTTGTCTCTTCCTTTCAGTTCTGGGATTAAAGGTATACACCACCATACCTAGAAAGAAATACGAAACGTAAACACTATGTTTCAGATTTAATTCTTATGTGTATGAGTGTTTTGCCTGCAGGTATGTGTACCACATGCATTCAGTACCTGAGAAGGCCAGAAGAAGGCCCTGTGTCTCCTGGAACTGGACTGATAGAAGGTTTTGAGCTACTTGACATAGGTGCTGGGAATCAAAGTTGGATACTCTGCAAAAGCAGCAGAGGCTCTTAACCCTTGAGCCATCTCTTCAGTTCCCGTGGTTTAATTTTTGTCCTACTCTCATGAGGGGAAATGAGCCTGTAGGTCAGCAGCAGGATGCTTGCCTGGTAGTCAGGAAGGCCTGGCTTTCATCTCTAGCACTCAAAATAAAACCAAAACAAAAACTCTGGGGTGGATATGTGAAGAAATGAGAAATCTTACATTGTTGCTGAGACTAAATTGCACAATTTCTATTTCGAAAAAAACTGATTGTTTTTTTTTTTGTGTGTGTGTGTGTGTAGGCAAGTAGATGTGAGTATGTGTATGATCAATGCATGTCACAGTGGCACATGGAGATCAGAGGACAATGTGTAGAGTCCGTTCTCTCTACCACCTGGGTCACAGGGATCAAACTCAGGTTGTTGGACTTTAAGTGCCTTGACCAACTGAATCATCTCAGTGGCCCCAACAGTACAACTTCTACATGAAAGACATGAATACACTAGGAAGCTCCTAATATCTAGGAGTTTAAAATCTACCTCCAAGTTGGGCATAATGGTGCATGCCTTTAATACCAGCGCTCAGTGGCAGGAGGATATTGGTGAGCTCATGGCCAGTCTGTTCTACTTGATGAGTTGCAGAACAGCCAGGCTAGAGCTACATAGAGGAGTCCTGACTCTAAATAAATAAATAAATAAATAATCTCTCTCCAATGATTATATTGGAAGAATCTGAGACAGTCAGGAGATTTTGAAGAATCTGATGGGATCCATCAAGGTTCAGGAAGCTTGACTTCCTGGAAGAAATGGCAGCTGAATTGAGCCATGAGCAAAGTTCTTAGAGGTTTAATTTTTTTTTAAGATTTGTTTATTGTTATATGGTGTATTGCCTACATGTATGAGGAGGGTGTTGAATCCCCTGGGACTGGAGTTACAGACAGTTGTGAGCTGCCATGTAGGTGTTGGGAATTAAAACCAGGTCCTCTGGAAGGGCAGCCAGTACTCTTAACTGCTAAGTCATCTCTCCAGCTCCAGAGGACTAATTCTTATAGCATGTTCACAGGCCTTGGAACTTATTTCCTTTATTCTTATCAGGTAGTCTTTTGTCAATCATCATTCCTCTTGAAGGGAACCACACACTAAACTGGTCATCTTTTCAGGAAGTTGAATAATTGACCAAGTAACCCCACTCCTGGTACTTTATTCCACACAGATTTCACATGTGTGGAGATGCTTACTGCTGTGTTGTTTGTGAAGGAGAAACACTGCACTTGGCCTGAATGCTGATCAGAGACTGACTCAAATATTGCAGAGATCAATTTAAATATTTTGGTGCATCCCCTTGTACTGTGCAGACAAGAAGAAAGTGGGTCAACATAAGCTGAGATGGAATGTCTTTCAAAATAAGTTAGTTGACAGGAGCAAGGTCTCATAAGTCATGTTTTTCTATTGCTGTGATGAAGCACCATGACCAAAAGTAGTTTGTGGAGGAAAGGGTCATTGCATGTACACATTCATAACATACTTCATCATTGGAAGGCGGTCAAGACAGTCTGGAAGCAGGAGCTATCATAGAGGCTATGGAAGAATATTGCATACTGGCTTGCTCCCCGTGGCTTGTTCAGCCTGCTTTCTTATAGAAACCAGGACCTCCAGCCCAGGGATGACCTCACCCACAGTTGGCTAGGCCCTCCCATATCAATCATGAATTAAGAAAAGCTCTACAGTCCTATTGAGGCGCTCCTTCCTCTCAGGTGACTACAGCTTGTGTCTAGTCGACATAAAAACCAGCCAGGACACAAAGCAAAACCATGTCTACCCAGTAAATAGTATAAATGGTTCAACATTGACTTCTATCATCTGATCTTCATGTTACTAGATGAGCTTGGGTTTTGTTTTTTTGTTGTTTTGGTTTGGTTTTTGGTTTTTTGGTTTTTTTTTTTTTTATTTTTTGTATTTGGTGAGCCTGCCTACCAGCAGAGGGTGCCCTCTCTACACTTCATGCTCTAGTTAGGTCACTTTCAAAACCACTAGCTGGATCATTCTGTTCCCTCAACCCACGAGTTCTTATTTTCAAAACGCCTGTGAGCTTGTATGGTTCTTCTGTCCTCTTTCACTTACTTTTTAAAAAGTGTGTGTGTGTGTGTGTGTGTGTGTGTGTGTGTGTGTGTAGTGTGTGTAGTGTTTTCCTGATAGTTAAAATGTTGGGTCAGACATAGGATCAATTAGAGGGTAGTAAGGGGACTAAAATAAGTGGCTAATAAGGGGACTAATAGCCTAATATAATGTGAATGTGGGCCTGCAATGTTGCAACTCTGCAACTCACAAAGTTCTCTTTAGTCAATTGCCTGTAAAGTCTTTAACATGGGTGTAGTTGTGCTGGTAGCTTTATCCCTCATGGGTAAAGATATCTACCATGACTTCTTTTACTGTTTCTTCCTTTCTGTCCAAAGCCATTCACCACTTAACATCCCAGAAGCTGTTAGAGGATTGCCTTGGTAAGCTAGAATGTCATATTATCCACAAGTAAAGATGTCATTGTCTCCTGAGGGTCCCTTCAGGGATTGTTCCTGTAAAGGAGTTGAACCTTCTGTTGAAGGTGGGTCCCCAGGAATCTTAAAAGTATCTATAATTAAATCTGGAATAATAATATAAGATATCTAAGACCCAGATATGGTTGTGCACACCTCCAACTTCAGCACTCAGGAGGCCAGAGGCCTGGGACTTGCAGGCCTTAAACCAACTTGAGCTACATAATGAGCTCAGAGCCAGCCTGGGATAGGGATGAAGACCTGTTCTTTGTAAAAACAAAACAAAGCAAAATAAAACAAGAAACTTTAGTTTTTGCATGTACAAGGCAAGGAGAAGGTCTAATAGGAAACTCTCACTAATAACCTAGTGATTGTGGACTTCTAGCCTGGAGAATTCTGAGGAAGCTATGAGCTATAATAAGGAAGTGGTCATAGCTGGGGCTGGAATCCCAGCCCTGCAGTGGTCTGAGACAGAAAGGCTTTGAGGCCTACCCTCAAAGTCCCAGACCAGCCTGGCTACATAGAGAAAGACTGTCTCAGAAGAGAGGAGGCTGAGGATTTGCTTCAGTAGCAGAACATTTGCACAGCATGCGCAGTTAGTGAACTCCATCTTCAGTAGGCACAACCGCAGAAGAGTGGGAAAATAAATTCCTGCTGTACAGGCCACAGAATGTGAGGTGAAACTCAAAGAGCAGAAGAAAGATACACACTTAAGTGCATCCTCTCGTAGGTTCAAGAAGCCCAATTAAGCCTGAGAATATACAGCTCACAGTTTTTTGTTTGCTTGCTTGTGTTCAGGGTCTTGTTCTTTAGGCTAGGCTATGTGGCACAGGCTGACCTCAAACTCAAACTGCTCTCTCCCCCTCTTCTAAAATCTGGTACCATTTTAGAGGCATGAACTACCAGGGCATAGCTCCTGGTTTCTATAGCTACACACTTCCCTGTAGCACGCCCTTACAACCTATAAATATTAAACACATTATTAACAGATCAAAATGATGTATTCTCTCAGTATCATAAAAACAAGAGGCAAAAATTCTTTTATATAAACAGTTACCCTCTATTATCTACCTAAAAACACTCTATGAAATTGTTAATGAGTATCCACTAATTAAACTGATTTTGTATAATTCGGGGGGGATTGTTCTTGTTTGTTTAAAAAAGATTTACTTAATTTTTAAAAAAATTTATGTGTATGATTGCTGTCTACATGTACACCTGTATGCCAAAAGAGGTCGTCAGATCCCAGTGTTTCGAGCCACCATGTGGTTGCTGGGAATTGAACTCAGGACCTCTGGAAGAGCCCACAGACAGTGCTATTAACAGCTGAGCCATCTCTCCAACCCTATTCTTTTTGTTGTAATGGGTTCTAGAGAAAGTACCATCACCCTGAGCATTGCTCCCAAACTCCCAAGGTTTATAAGATAACTAGGGACCTTAGATATCATCAGATTGATGCATTTCAAAATGTACCTACTATTCAAACAAAGCTCACAGTTATTCTGTTCTATTTAACACATGTATATCTCCACAGTATTTTCGTTTGTTTGTTTGTTTTTTGGTTTTTCGAGACAGGGTTTCTCTGTGTAGTCCTGGCTGTCCTGGAGCTCACTCTGTAGACCAGGCTGGCCTCGAACTCAGAAATTCGCCTGCCTCTGCCTCCCAAGTGCTGGGATTAAAGGCGTGCGCCACCACCGCCCGGCTCACAGTATTTTCTATTAACTTTTCACATCCTTTTCTCTCTGCTCCTGCAGTGATGTATGACTAGACGCTTGGTTTCTTGCCTTGAATCCAGTGATGGGCTGCAACGTTGACACCTAAGACAAATCAATCCTTTCTTCTTCTACATTGCTTTTTAACATTGCTTTTTATTGGTGTTTTGTCATGGCAAGAGAAGTGAAAGAACTCCAAGGCTTGTGATCCTGATCTTGTGATCAGGGCTGTGATTTGGAAAGCTTGGGGGAGTGGGCAGAGGCATGGAGGGGTGAGAATAAAGGAAGACAGATCAGAGAATGTGAGGCAGTTAAGACAAGAAAAGGGAGCTGTCTGCTTGTCTAATGGGGTTGTGGGGGGGGGGGAGGTGCTTCAACTGTAAGATCTGGAGTATTAGGTAAGACTGGGTAGAAAAGAATTTTTAAGAAAAAGTTTAAAAACTCTTAACCCGGAGGTGAGGTGGTAGCTCACACCTCTAATCCAAGCATTTGGGAGGTAGAAGCTGGCAGATTTCTCTCTGAGTTCAAAGGCCAGCCTGATCTACAAATAGAGTTTGAGAACAGCTAGGTCTATACAGAGAAGCCCTGTCAAAAACAAGCAGACAGTCCTAAGAACTGGTGCGCACGCCTTTAATCCCAGCATTTGGGAAGCAGAGGCAGACGAATTTCTGAGTTCGAGGCCAGCCTGGTCTACAGAGTGAGTTCCAGGACAGTCAGGGCTACACAGAGAAACCCTGTCTTGAACCCCCACTCCCCCCCCCCCCAAAAAAAAAACCAAAAAAAAAAAACCCAAACCTCTTTCTCCTTTCATTGTTCACTGTCTCTTTGATCTCAGAGCCATAAACAAAGCTGGAAAGGACACCCAGGGACTAGCTTGAACAGGAGGTAAGACTGGACAGAGACTAAGAAGCGGTTTTCTTCCTGGAGAGCAGGAAGAGGCTCTGTCAGGGACTCTTACAGCTTTGTACTGCATTTTCAACACTTCCTTAGGTTGAGGGTGGACGATACAGCCGAAGGCTTGGGAGAGAGCTCAGACTAATGCACTTTGACTAGTTCAGTGGGTTAGGGATATAGGACTGAGTTCATCATTTGTGAGATATGAATGGGAATTTAAGGTCTGTGTGAGGCCTCATCCGTAAGCAAACAGGTTACCTATAGGTCTTCTTTTTTTTTTTTCCCCCAGAGCTGAGGACCGAACCCAGGGCCTTGCACTTGCTAGGCAAGCACTCTACCACTGAGCTAAATCCCCAACCTTACCTATAGGTCTTACCTAAATTACTTGAGGACCAGTTAATCTCTGTAAGAGGTGATTTTTTTTTTTTTTTAAATCGTCACCACCTTCCAGGAGGGCAGGGATGGATCAGGTTCCACATTGCTCCAGAGGAGAATACCCTGGGGAAGCAACAGAATGCTCCAGAGTAGTGGCTGTCAGAGAGTGCCAAGCCTTGAGTTACTTTCTTTTTTACCCAGAACAATTTTGACCTAAGTCATTCCATTGTGATCATAAATGCCAAGGAAGAATGACTACATCTTGTTAATACAAGCACCCAGCTGCCATCTGCCAGCACACCAGGAGCCGAAATCTGTTAAATAATTTATCTGTGCTGATAAATAATTACTCACAAGAATATGTCGATTCATATCAGAAGCTTCAGACAGACAGGCCTCTCAATCACACCAGATGTATCCCTCACCCGAGATGGTAAACGGAGGGCCTTAGGACTGAGACACAGCAAGCACACTGACCGACATCACCGGCTCACTCGTGAGCTTTATCTAGGAAAACTGCCACAGCAAAGGAACTCGGTGGACTCTAGTTAAAGCCTGGCTTCTCCTGCCTGACCGGCCCAGGCTGGCCACACAAAAGCTTCTGCCACCAGATCTGCCGGCACTTGACAACCCAGCGCCTGTGACTTGGTTTGCAAAACTTAAATGATCCTCTGCAGAACAGTTTTTTCCTTGTGTCTCTACCAGCTCTTTGCCTTTGGCTTCAAACAACAGCCTGGCTGATGTCTTAGCCACGCACAACTTGGTGATGCGTAATGTGGGAGCATGTAAAAATGAACTGTAAAACAAAGGTTAGGTTTAAAGTGAACTGTTACAGTTGGAATGGCAAAGCGGAGGAACATTTAGGAAGGTAAACATGAGGGCTTGCAGCTGGCTGTGAGCTAGTCAAACTGACCCAAAAAGAGGAAGGACCCGGCTCTTGGTCGGTGAAGCGGGGTGGGGGAAATGAAGTTGGTTTGGTCTTGGTAGGTTCCGGCCATCAGGGAGCCCCACCCCCAACCCCCAGCCTCAAGAAGTAGTCTGCAAGGCATTGCTACCCTTTCCTCTAATATTTCTCAATACATTTAAACGCATTCTTGCATCTGAGGGCATATAATTAAAACAGACTGAGTTATGGATAAGGGCAGCATTTAAGAAGGCTTTGGCTTCTCTCTGGAAGGAAACTACTGCAAGCTGCCCCAGGGTAGGCAAGAGGAGGAGAAACGGTTGGCCAGAAGTCACAAGTCCAGATGCCAGGCAGCCCTACGCTACTGCGCTCGGTTACATCCGCCCTGCGCTCGGTTACATCCGCCCTGCGCTCTGGAGGCGGATGCACTTGCTTTCTTGCCTGCTGAAATAAGCCTCAATTACTGGCTTGCCCTGCTTGCATCCTGCTGTGAATTCTTCTGGACCAGAAGTTAGAGATGGAGTGCAGAGGAGACACATCTCCCCACCCACGACTTCAGTCATATTAGTAATTAAGTTTGAAGTAAAAGAAGTTATGATTGCCTATGGCTGTGGATACCACGTAAAGTCAGGAAGAAATAGAGTTAAAGCCAATGAAATGGACTTAAGGCGTTGGATTTATATCCTTTGAATACACTATGACATGGAGAAAAAAAAGGCAAACACGGCTGTGTCTCTGACATAGCTCACTGATGAGTGTATTATACGTACTACGGTTCTCTCGTGATATTTACAAAAGGTATTACTGGGGCCCGGGAAATGGTTCATCGGTTAAGAGCACCCACCAACTGACTGCTCCCTAAGGTGTTGCACAATAGTTAGTTTCCTCTGAGACGGAAACATTCCATCTTGCAGGGAAGGTCCTGCGAGGAAAGTAAACGACTCAAATTTTCTTCAGGAAGTCCCTCAGACTGACCAGATTCACTCGGTGTCTCTCCCTGCCATGGAAAGCAATAAAAGCTGAGCGCTCCTCTCAAAGGAAGCCCAGCTGCCAAGACTCTTGAGATCGGACCAGCTGCCCGGAAGAGCGTTAGACCAACTGAGGTACCTTGAAAGGTCGCTCTCCATCCTGTTGAGCTGCCTGCAGGCTCTGCAGTGTGCTCCAGGGCCCCAGCTTTTGTAGGCTGTCACCTGTACTAGGGTGGGCTTTGGTAATGCAACTATCTTCCAGTCATTTCTGCTCCTGCAAGTAACCCCCAAAAAACTTACGGTTTACCGAGTTGGACTTTGGTTGCATTCATACTTTGGTCTATAATGGGCTCCCTATCTGGAGTGAGTAGTCATGTGTGTGGCATCTCTTCAGGAAAAGTCTATCACACACCAGAGGACCTCTATATTTGATTTCAAGCACCCACAAGTATGCTCACAACTGTCTGTAACACCAAGCCCTGGGGATTTGATATCTCTTCTGGCCTTTGTGGACACTGGGCACTCATATGGTACAGAGACTATAGTCATAGCAATTGTACACATAAAATAAATTATATATATATATATATATATATATATATATATATTCAATCACTTACAACAAATATATCACTACTAGTGTACCAGTATGTTGTATGTAGTATAACAGTTGTGCCTATCGGACATCCTCCACACCAATATTAGGAGAGCTGGAGTTTGTAATAGTGAGTTGGTTTGTGATATTTATTAACATAGTTTGGACGCTCACCCTTTCTACACTGTGTCCTGGGGTTGGGCACCACGTTTTTTCTGGAAGGTTTTGCCAGTAGGGGGCGCCAGAGGAGCTGGATGATTGGAGGAGCAAGAAGTTAAGTAATCCATATTTGCTTGTTCTTCCTCATGGTGTTAGCAGGTTGTGTGTCTTGATGGCTGCAGCAGCTGGGATTTAATTTTTCTGGGATTTAATCTACCTTCTGTATCCAGTCCCAGCGCTGACCTTCAGGAACAAGGTTCAAGGGTGGACCACTCCCACCTCGAGGGTCTGAATCCCAGTAGTGCGGGGTTTCCCTCTCCCTGGCTGAGTGGCAGGTGCTTCCTGCAGTTAAGTCCCTCTGCCTTGGCAATGTCTCCCTGGTCCTTTCCAGCTCTCCATATCGTTCCCAGCAATTCCTTAAAGTCTCTGGAAAAACAACTGCTTTGACTTTTTTTTTTTTTTTTCTGACCAGATCCCGATTGATTCACACAACCCAATACTCCAATTCAGAAACATAGTATAGTCTGATGCATGTGAGCTATAGCAGTCCTTAAAGGCAAATGATTGCATGTGTGGTATACTGACTTCAATTGGAAAATACGACTTATTCTTTCTCTGATGCTTCACTTATTTATTTATTTATTTTATTTTATATGTATGAGAATTTGCCTGCATGTTTTCTGGTACCCATGGAAACTAGAAGAGGGTATTAGATCCTCTGAAACCGGAGTTTCAAGTGATTATGAGCTGCCATGTGGGTGCTAGAAACCAAACCCGAATCCTCTGCAAGAGGAGCAAGTACCCTCCAGCCTTATATCCGACTTATTCTAAAAGCTGACGATGCACATTAAAGTTAGAAGGTCAGCGGCTGACTCAATTAGTCAAAGCATTTGCTTAGCACACCTAAGTCCCTGGTTCCCATTACAGTACCCAAGCTGAAACCAAACAAACAGAAAACAAGACAAAGGAAAAGGAAGGTGTGTGTATGTGTGTGTGTGTGTGTGTGTGTGTGTGTGTGTGTGCGCGGCGCGCGTGTTTCTTATTGACATTGACGGTTCAAAACACATTTAAACTACATAGGATAAACCTCTGCAGGGCAGATCAGTCCAGAGAGGATAGGGGAGATAGTTAATTCTCATGAAAACAAATGACAGGCTGACTTTCAGATGTCACATCCTGATGTTCCATATGCACTAGGAGGCTCCACTGTGCATTTACACTTACAATAACGTGTTCCCTAGTAAAGAGAAAAGTAGATTAGGAATAGAGAAAATAAATCACAGTTACTTTTTATCTAGTTGGAACAGAATGCAAACTAAGTGCACTTTGTTGAATCTATTTGTCATACTTTTGTTTCCATGACAAAATAAATTATAAACCTCACATTAGAAAGGGCTCATGCCCTTTCTCTGTTCTAGACCCAACACATAATCCACTATAAAAGGAGCTGGAAGTGTGACTGATCTTCTAGATGATCCCAGCTCAATTTTTACCACCGCAGGGAGACTCACAGCCATCTGTAACTCCAGTTTGAGGGCACTGTATGCATGTGATGAACATACATACACAGAACACATCCATACATGTAAAATAATAATGGAATTAAACTTTAAAAATGTGGCTGGAGAGATGGCTCAGCAGTTAAGAGTGCCAACTGCTCTTCCAAAGGTCATGAGTTCAAATCCCAGCAACCACATGGTGGCTCACAACCATCTGTGATGAGATCTGACGCCCTCTTCTGGGGTATCTGAAGACAGCTACAGTGTACTTACATATAATAAATAAATAAATAAATCTTTTTAAAAAAGACTAAAAAAAACCCCAAAAAACAAAAACAAAACTTAAAAAATGTGTTATAGCATTACTTTTCTGCATAAAGCTAGAGCAAGAGATTGTAAGACTGCCACTGGAGAGGAAATCTCTTAGAGAAAGGGACAAGGTTCTGGGAAAGAATCATTAACTCTCAGGTCATTGTTTCTGCAGGTGCCCTAGGTTGATGTCGCTTTCCCCTGGAAGCCTGGAGGGAGACAGGGAGGGGCAAGGAGCAGGGACAAGGCAAACAAAGCAATCTTCCAAGAGTCAACCCCCGGAATAGAAGAGGAAATGCCCAAGCTTAGCAGAGAGTTGACATGAACTGGAGTGCTAGTGTCCCACCCAGCAGGCACTGCTGTCTTCTGTTCGATGGTTACACTGTTGCAGGCAGTCCACAGGGCAACCGCTTCAGATCTACAGGCCAAGTCGGTGAACTACACAGATGGGTGCTTCCAAGACAGCTCAGCCTTGCTTTCCACACTCTCATGGTTTATGACTTCTATCCTTGAGGGACACCGAGCCATGCTCACCTGAGGCCCACATGCTCGCAAACTTTTAGTTTCTGTAATCTGTGTATTTGTGTATTGTTCACTGTGCAAAGCATAACGTGTAAAGGGAGTTAGTACTACGAATTAAAGTGCGAAAGAGGAACCAGCTTTCAAGTAAAATCAGGATTACTTGGCAAGCTGCCTCCAAAAAAACTGACATTCCTTGTGAGTATATTGGTTATTCAATACATTCTGACATTCTGGTGACATAAAATGAGATACAAGGTTTATCTAGAAAATGATAAGGCATGGGCATCTCTAAAGTTTATGCAGTATAAACACATTGGCATTTGAACTTTTTACTTACTTTTAAGATCAGATATGACAACAGTTGGCACATTTCCTGCCTCAGAGGAAGAAGACATAAAAGTTCTTAAAAGACCTCATTCAGGTACCTTGTCCTTGGCCCAGAGAACCAAGAATTCTTAGGAAAAAAGAGGAAGTTTGTATCCTAGCTTTCTTCCGGGACCACTGCAGCGCCCAGAGGGCGCCCTCACTTCGAGCCGGGGCGGCAGGTGGGCGAAGTGGGACCGGGGGCGTGGTCTCAAGGGTGGGCCTGGGGGCGTGGTCTCGAGGGTGGGTCCTAGGGCGTGGCGCTGGCCCGGCGGTCTGGAGCGCAGAAGGCTGAGCGCGCCAGGATCCGTTTGGCGAGCTGATCCAGCGGTGTTTTGTGCGCCCTGCAGGCACAGGCTCCAGGTAACCTAGGCCAGGCCAGCGGTGGGGTAGCCGGGCAGAGTTGGACAGCACCGAGCTGGATCTAACGGGCGGGACGGGCTGCGCCGAGGAGGGAGTGGAGCTGGAGCAGGGAGAGAAGGCGCTTGCTTCGGGCACCCCGGGCTAGGATGGAGCAGGAGTCCTCTTCCCACTCTCCTTCCGGTCCCTCGGTGGGACGCGGGTACACGTGGCATCTAGAAGTCACTTTCTGAGCACTCTTTCCCGGACTAGTGCAATGAGTGAGGGCTTAGAAAGCGGGGTTGATTGCAGGCGTGGAAAGTAGAGACGAACGGCTACAACCGTGTTTTGGACGCCAAAGACTTAAACTTCGGAAGGCCATAGCCCAGAGTAGAGATGTTTGTGACTCCCTCTTAGAGCACCGACAGAGAAGCCTACGCTGGGACAAAGAATGACTGCTTTAGGGTGATTGCAAACAGACTGACCAGTCTGGGGTCCAAGCAGTAGCCGCTCTTCCTCTTGCCTTGGGCTGCAGGTCTGTTATAAAAATGGGTAATGCTTCTTAGACACGTTACTTCTTTAGTTTTTTCTTTTTCTTGGGTTATTAGTTTTTCTTCTCTTTTTTTCTTTTTCTCCCTCCCTCCGTTTTTCCTTCCTTCCTTCTTTCCTTCCTTCCCTTCTCTCTTTCGTGTGGCTTCAAACTCAGAGAGATCCTCCTGCTTCTGTCTACCGCATGGTAAAGATGAGCGTCACCACACCTCAAGAGTGAGAAGTCCATCTCATGCTCATGGCTGCTCCCAGTCTCAGTTCTTTCAGTGCAGAATAAAAAATGCAACCCCCTTCCCGGAGCAACTGTGGAGGATCCTAGCTTGACTCTGCACAAACTAAGTGTCAGATAGGAGTGTACTCTTTATCTTCCCTTTTTACTGCAGAAGAGAACTGCTTTGTTACAAATAATGGAGCTAGAGGCAAACTGGTAGGAGGTAGTGTTCAGAGAGAGCACTGGTGCATTGACTCGAGAAGGAGGGTGGGTGGGGCTGTGACCTGAATTTGGTGAGTGGTGGTGGGGGAAGCAATATGGTTTCTTCCTCTGGCCTTCTGCCCCTATTTAGAGCTGTTCTGAAAGGCAGGTTTGTCTTCTGGAAAGGAAGAGGAGAGGTAAATGTTTTTTGTTTTGTTTTGTTTTATTTTTTTTGTTTTTGTTTTTTTAGATCAGAGTAGATTATCTGTTAGTAGACAGGGGCCCCTCTGCAGGAAGGTTGGAAAAAGGTTTCAGTTCTGGAAAGATGGAGAACTACAGGTATCTGTCTCTGCTTTCCTAGCTTTCTTAGAAATGACCAATTAGGAAATTAGGTGGTAGGGGAAAAAATTAGGACTGTTGGAAAGTCTTTCCTGAATGTCAGATGCAGTTTTCTATTAGTTGGTTGGAGACAGATTCTCATTGTATAGCTCAGGCTGACCTCAAGGTCTGGATCGGCTTCCTGAATGCTGGGATTTCAGGCAGATGTAGCACGTCTGGCTCAAGTGTTGTTTGCAATGGAGTGTGTAGTATTTCAGCTGCGCTGAGTAATGTAGCCTTGTATATGGACAGATAAGGATTCCTGAGACTATTTTTAACATTCATATTAATAAATGAGCAGTGCACTTACAGTTCTGGGTCAGGATGTCAAATACCCCACTCGGCTGAAAAGGGTGTTTGTTCCCAGGTGGCTGTTGTAAAGCAGGTGTGGTATATTCTTGTGGGGACTATATTCGTAGCTTTGGTGATGGAGGTGTGGTTTGATACTGTCAGGTTTCCTTTGGAGACAAATATCACATGTGTTTATAGCACTGCTGACATTTTTTGCCAAATAGATTTCATTTTGGGATGGAGATTATGGATGGAGACTTCAACTCACTGAGAATGACTTTGAACTTCTAATCTGTCTGTACCCACTTCCTAGGAGCTGGGATTGTAGGGGAGCACCATCAACTCCCTTATATGGTATTAGGGACCAAACCCCTGAGCTTTGTTCCTGTCAAGCACATACTGTACATATCAAGCTGTAGACCTAGCCCTTAGCCAGATGGTTTTTT
>JADRCC010169818.1:0-15893 GCA_019843855.1 Hylomyscus alleni | reverse complement strand
TTTTTTTTTTTTGACTTGAGAGTTCAACAATCACAACTGTCCTGCCATATGGATGAATGTCCTGGCTGAGCCCCATACTCTTTCAGTCCAAGTTACTTAACTGAAGTTATGTACTGTTCTAATGAGCCCTTGCCTCCTATTCTTCTGTTCTCTTAGGGAGTCCCTGAGCAGGAATGCAGGCATCCAGGAACTTCCCTGTTCCTTCTTAGAGTAAAGGGTTCATTCTACAAATCATACAGACTAAGCCTTCATGAATAGAGATGGCCAGGCAAATTCACTGCAAGAACAATAGTACCTTGCTGGTTGTACATGCCTACCCTTTTACTGCCTCCATTCTGAAGACATTTTAACTTATTTTTATCCATTTGATAATTCTATGTGGCAAATTTGACATGTAAAAATTTGGTCATGGAATTAGAGAATTCATCCTGCCAAATCTCTATTCTCACCCCCTGAGAATTTACAAGCATGTTTTCTTCCATCTTCTGCCAGGTTCAGTTTTATTTTGATTGGATGCATATGTTCCTTTGTGAATTGAAGGTGCATTCTGAATTGGTTGAAGCTCTGTGTCCTTCCAGAAGAGAGTACAATGGGTTTTTATTCTCGAATCACATCCTTGATTTTAAATGGTCCCACTGAGGAAGATTTTAAAATAAACTTCCCGTTTTTTAAGACCACATGGTCAACTGAAATAAAATTCTAGAATAAGTCAGGATGCATTTTTGCCACGTTAGTCTCTTGGGAGAGATAATGTTTTCTCATAAAATTGTGAGGAAAGGAGGGTCGGGGGAAAAGAGGATAGGGATCAGCTTCTGACTGGAATTCTCAGGACACTTAAGGACGAGCTTGGAGGGAGGACCAGGTATCATGGGAGAGAGCAATGAGTCTCAAAATGTTAAAGCAAAACCTCTGCACTACCGTTGCATCTAGAGGCTTTCTAACATGGTTTTTTTAAAGCCACAAAAGAGACAAGAAGTAGTTGCGTGAACATGTAAATAGAAGCATAAATAAACATACTGATTAGGAAATGGCATATATGCATATGTATAAGACACCCAGGATTCATAAAACAAACTAATGGTTTTGTGCTGAAAAAGAATTGTTGAGATTAAAACCTGTGGTTGATAATCAGGTACACCGAAATGGTTTAAAATAGCCCTAGCAATAAATACCTTAATAAATAACTCTCATAACTTAAGCAAGTTTAAGGAGCCTTTTCAATAATTAGAATATTATCTGAAATCTAGAATACAGCATACTTTTAATCAAAAGTAAACCATGGGACAGAGAGATAGTTCAGTATCTCTTACTATTCTAGGATAGGACCCAAGTTCACTCTTGTTTGGCAGTTCACAGCCGTCTGACTCTGATGACTCTGACTCCAGTCCCAAAGGGACAGATGCCTCTGGTCTAAACAAGAACCCAAATGCACACACCTTGCCCCTAACACACACATGTGCACAAAATTTAAAATAAAATAAACCCTAAAAAGAATAAAACGTGTCATTACAATATCCAGAGAAGACAGGCCTTGTCTATTCAGATGTCAGGATTTCCTCTGCCAAGGACTCCCTTTGGTTCTGTAGAAGAAAGAACATTCATTCTTGCCATAGAGAAGGAACATTCTCTAACGTTCAGAAAATGTCAGGGTTGGACCACTGTATACTCTGCTAGAGTTTAATGTCATAATCACAAAGGTTAGTGTCTGTTGTAGAAACCCACTTTTCCTTAGTGATGTAACCACATGCTTATATTTACTTTGGCTTAAGCTACTCTAAATCTCAACTCCTGCTTCCTCCTTGTCCATTACCACTGTGGGAAGTTTGCATCCAATTGATGACATATTTCTTCTTCATTTTAAATCTTAATTCTCTCAATAGTTACACTGACATGTTCCATCTCTCACAGATCTTTCCTTACCTCAAATTCTCACTGCAATAAATTTGCTATTTTACTTATTCTTCTAGCTTGCCACAAGTACTAATAAAAGCACTCAGTGTGGGCGTAATTTACTATCTTGCAGATAGAAATCAAAATTAGCTATGAATTATTCATTTTAATTTATAAAAATCTTTTCATAGATATACTGTATACATGGCAAACATTTAGTTTGGTGCTAGCTATCCATTCCTTTGAGGTATGGAATTTACATGCTATTTTGAAACCTAAGAAAATATATATCGGCATATGACATAAGTTAATTTATATTACCTTTGTGTAAGATTAAATAGAGTGACTAGAATGAAAATATATACTTTTCTTTATTTATGAAATGCTCTTATAAGGAAGAATGGGGTTACCTTTTAATATGATTTGATAGCATTTTAATATCTACTGGACATACTGTGCTTTATTTATTCTCTCGATATTGTGACAAAATTCCATGAAAAAAGAAAATGAAAAAAGAAAAGGCTTATCTTGGCTTATATTTTCATGGTGGTGCAGTTTGTCATATCAGAGAAGGCATGGAAGCAGGCAGAAAAAGCATGGCTGCAGAAGCAGAGGGCTGGCTGGTTACATTGAATCTGTACTCAGGAAAGAGAAAAAAACAGAAAGATTGGCTTGAATATGAAGCTTCAAAGTCTGCCCTTGGTGCCTTTATCCACGAAGTCTTGCCCATCTAAAGACTCTATAACTTTCCCAATTATCTAAACACACAGCCAATGGAGACTGTTTCACATTTGAAGTACAGTATACCCTTTTGTTTATATTTTCATTCCATATTTTTCTATTGTGGTCAAATACCTTCAATTCCACTACGTATTTAATAGTGGTAAATGGTGGCATTTCATTGTCAAGTGATCACACCTTTCTTTAGCCGACATCAAAGTCAGCAGCATCAATGGAGTGTGTAAGTCAGAAGCAGCACACACAGATGTAACATAGAGAGAGACCTCCCTGTTGTCAAATCTGAGATTGTGTCTTACCTTCTGAAGTTGGATACTTCTTGATCTTGAAAAGTCACATCTGCGTCACTCTATAAATTCATTTAGTTTGAACAAGGTATTGATGTGGGTCAGGAATTCATGTTAGGATGTGAAGAGATGCCCAACCCATAGGATGCCTAACAGTTCTGAAGATAAGCTTCTGAATATCTCTATATTTTCCAAGATCAGTGGAAGTAACACTTTGACCATTGAATAAATTATGTGAGCCTTCTCTGTCTTGAGGAAGCTCTAAAGCATAGGCATGCGTTTCTCATTTGAATATTGCATATGAGGCTTTTGTTATACAATTCACTATCAACATTATACTCTAAGCACAGTGACAAGTATATTATTATTTCAGACTAACAGACCAACCATTTTTTCACATCACCAATTTTACAAGGAAATAGAAATTGTCTTGAATACATTATTATCTGATAATTTGACTTTTTTTATATACAAAAGAAATGTGTTTAGAGATTTTACTTACAATAGACTCCACTTCTACTCTGTTCATTTACGTATTTCAAAGCCAGGCATCTTGGAGAATCTCTTTTCAAGCTTCTTTAAAGATACTTTGAAGTATCTCCCTCATGCTACTCTGTGCTCCTGTAAATACAATCCATCAAATGCAGCAATGCCATGGATAGCCACCGTTAATTCTTTTGTACAATGATATGCAATGAGAGAGGTGCTCATGGCTTCTCAAGAAACAAGTTTTATCTCCTTGGCTTTACTTACAAAACACTCTTGCCTGGAAGTCTATAGAACAGGCAGAATCTTTATGTTATATGTGAGTGAGTTGCAAACCTTTTAAGAATCTACTCTTCCTAAGACCTTCTGCCTTCTTGATGTAGCTTTGTTAGTATGGGATGGCTATTGAACTTCCAATAACCTAACAGCAGGCTGGGCTATGGGGCATGAGTTGGGTGTGGCTACATAAAAGGGCCCATGTTTGTCTTACTATCCTAATACCTTAATTGTCAAACATGTGGGGTTTTCTGATGGGGGAGCTAGAGGGGCATCTTAGCAATCAAGAGTGTCTACTGCTTTGGAGAATATCTGAGTTCAGTTTCCAGCATCCACATTGTGTGGCCACACAATGGAACTCTAGTTCCATTGGATAACAGTTGAAGAAGACTGAGAAAATGACTAAGGTTTCAGGAATGGGTGGAGAGAAGCCATGTCTTGATGGAAACAAAAAGTCAATCTTCTGGTAGTTATTCATAATTATTAGTTACTATTATGGTGGTTTATCAATTATACATTTCCATTCTAATTATGCAAGTATAAGTGGCATCAGTGTGGGAATTTACAACACCCCATAGAAAACTTTTGTGGACAGAATAGATTATTTAGTAAATTTTATTCTGGGGAAAAGAGAAGAATTTAAATTATTTTGAAATAATTTAATTAATTATTAAAATACTACCTCCCCAAACCTATCCATTTTTAAATTTTAAATTTGGTGTATGAATCTCACTGGATAATTCAACAGATTTTTGATGATAGTGTGTTGTTTTGGAAGCTACCTTCTTTAGTAACTCTATACTTTTCCTTATGAATTCAACCCCACACACCCCTTTAAGCAATTTTCTCTGACTTGCTATATTTAGCATTGGTAAATAACATTTCATGAGCTATTTTCAAACACTGTGAGGACCTTACAGTCTCATGTGCTGAACGAGCATATTATCAGAGCAACTTCTCCAACAAATTGCCAGAGCAGGAGTCAAAGTTTAGCTGTGAAGAAATAGCTTTCTAAGTCATGTGGTGTTAGCCTTGGTTACAGGCATTTTACAGGGGAAAAGTAGTTAAGTGAACATGTTATGCTGGATCTTAAAAGCCCCCATTAGGAAGACGTTGCAAGCCTGATTAAAAGTCTGGAGTCATTTCACAAAACAGTTGTGGTCAGAGGTCCTTAAACTAATTAATGTCTATAAAAAGTTGTTCATGCATTTTATCCCATTGTTAATAATTATCTCCCTGAAGAGGCTAATGATCATAGCACACCACAAAGCTCAGTCTCATCACAAAAACTGGTCTTTTCACACGGTGATGAATCTTAAGTTAGTAGCCAATGTCATAGTAAATTTTGACTCAACCAAGTAGAACACCCAGCTAAACAATTGTAATTTGAATTATTCTACCATGGTTAAATTATCTGTACTGTTAAAAATTTTTAACATGCTAATGCACATAGAATCCTTCTTGACACATAACATGAATTTGATCTTTAAGTTTTCATAGACAATTGCTCATCCCAGAGTAGAGGCAGTTACCCACTGAGGAAGCAATTATCCTGCTGACTAAGGTTATCTACTTATCTTGACTGAGTTTGCAACATAGGTATGAGGCTTTTGTTGTTGTTGTTGTTGTTGTTCCGGTCTTTATGGTCTTTATGATTGATTTTTCATAGTCACTATAACCCAATTCTTAGGCAAGGGTTGGTATCCTAGCACATATTACTTATGTATTACATTCATGATGTAGATGATGTAGGATTGCCTATCTACTAGTGAAGGTCACGAAACATAAGACTAGGGATAACTTTGCTAAATTACATTATTATGTTTCTTTGGCTCTGTTATGTGCAATGATTTTCTGTCTGACTCTGAAGATGTATAGAAGCCATTTCTGCAGAACTGATACATCCTTGCAATAGTTGTTAATCTGCTTTGAGCTAGATTAATTTGATTTTACTATGGTCCATCCTGCTGGTATCCATCATTGTTGAGCTATAGCAGAAATGTCATGCTGGGAGCATTTCCTAGTAACCACAGAGTAGAGGAGCCCTGCATGGAGAGAAGGTGACTGGGCAACTAGATTCCTTGGCTTAGTGGCATGGTCTATGACCTTGCAATTATTTGGGTAGTCTAGCTTCTTTTGATTTCTGGACATTTTCCAAACTCTCCATTTTAATGGTGGCTCATAGCTTTCTAAGATGGTTCCTTCATGCTTCTCTGTTGGAATCTTCCCTCAAGGAGTCTTGTATGTAAATGTTCATCTAAGTAGAAAATCATTACACAAGTGTAACTGGGGATACTTGGGTTTCGTGTTGAATGTAGCAACAGTTACACATAGATATCTCTTTACATCTCTGCTAATTGAGGACCATTTGAAATGATTAACCCTAAGTATTTAAGCTGATCTTTTGCTTTGATAAATAAGTAATGTGAATATGATTAAAATTTGGAAGCCACATACCATATTACTAAAAATGAGTACTTGTGTATACTGGTATTAGGATTGGTTCACCTACATTCCTGTATTTTTTCCAAGAAAAATTAATAATCAAATAATTAAAAACTATAGTCATATTTTTGTAAAAGTATAATGACTTTATACTAGTGTTTCTTTCATAAAAAATTTTCAATGCCAACAGTATCAAAATAAACTATCAAGGATGCTGCTACATTGAGAAACATAATAACAAGAAGTTAATTAACAGCCCACAGGCAGCTATGGAAATCCAAAACATAAGAAAATGTATCAAAATCTCATAAGACTCAGGATATAATGAAATTAAAAATTAATTTATTTTCCTTGCAATTTGAGATGGTGGTAACTATTCTTACTGATCTGCATTAACTTAATGAATTAGAGAAACAAAGTTTGCATTCTTTTAGCATCTATTTCAGTTTTCATCTTTCCATGAAGGGTCATCTTTGTCACCTAGGATAGCAATATTTTTCATATTCAGAAATGAATGCTGCAGAATGGTACATATTAATTTACATGTAGGGACATTAACAAATAAACTCTAAGCAATAACAGTATAATGTATTTCAGTAAGATGATTTACTAACAGCACTGAACATTGCCAGTTTCTTTTTCAGCTTTAGTTACATCTCAGAGGCTGTAATGCACTAATTACTTATTACCGATCACTTATCCACACAAGTCCTAATTTCCAATATGCCTTTCTATTTGATCCAAGGCTTACATTCGTTCCTCAGCAGATGAATGTATTGACACTGATAATTTTAACAGAAAGCCCAATGATCACTTTTTAAAGGTTTTATTGTGAACTTAAAGTGTAATGAAAATTCTCAAGAATGTAGTATGCCACTCCCAAAAGTAATTCACTGTTTTCCCCTAGATTTAAGTATGATCCCCAAAGGCTCCCAGACTAGAAAGCTGGCCCTCTGGATGGTGCTGCTGGAACCCAGTAGGGTACAATGAGCTTATGGAGAGCATAGTCCTCTGAAGTATTGAGAAATAAATTGTTATCTTAAGTTATCATATGAGGAGTAAGAATGGTAATTCTCTGATGTTTGGCTTTCTGTCTCAGCCTGTGGCTGTTCACACACATGATCCTAATCATGATGCTATCAGCTCAGGTAGGATAATTCCAGGAGTATCATCTCCAGAGCCAGTGCTTCCATAACCCCTGTGATGGTTTGAATATGCTTGATCCAGAGAATGGCACTATTTGGAGGTATGGCCTTGCTGGAGGAAGTATGTCACTGTGAAGGTGGGCTTTGAGACCTTCTTCCTAGCTTCCTGGAAGTAAGTCTTCTCCTAGCAGCTTCAGATGAAGATGTAGAATTCTCAACTCCTCCAGCCCCATGCCTGTCTGGACACTGTGATACTCCTGCCTTGATAATGGACTAAACCTCTGAACCTGCAAGCCAGTTTCAATTAAAATGGTGTCCTTATAAGAGTTGTCTTAGTCATGGTGTCTGTTCACAGAAGTAAAACTCTAAGAAACTCTCTATTTATATCTTTCTTCCTTCCTTCCTCTCTTCCTTCCTTTCTTCCTTCCTTCCTTTTATCATTCTACCACAAGCAAGAGGTCTTGAGACTTCTTGAGGGTACTTATTTCCTACTCAAAAAGCAATCCTTTGTGTATTGATTCTCCAACCAATTACTTCCAGCTCTGTGGCTGGCTAACTGTGACATGGGACAGACTTCCTTACTTTGTCACTGTACCCTCTGCTGTAAAGTACTCTGTAAGTTCTACTGTTAAAGAGCAGAGTGATGTAGTGACTGAGACAGTATCTAAGACCAGGAAGCATACTTCACTTGCAGGAGAAACCTGACCAAATGGTCCCAAATTGTCTCAAATGGTATCAAATGGTAGTGTTCTCTCATTTCCATGACGAACCTTTGCGGGGAGAGCTAGCTGAGGTCATGATATTACTGCAGCTGTGGGGCTAGTAGCAGATAAGGTAGGAGAATCATTGAGACACTTTCAAGTAGTTGCTAGGGGGTCTGTCTGGGCAAAGATGTTCTCCTGGATATAATCAGTTCATAGCTTACAGCTTTACATTTTTTCAACACTTACTTTTAATATAGATTCATAGGTGCATTAACCTCCTTTCTAGCCCACCACCTCACAGATGTAGAAGAAAATAAAGGTTATTAGTATATGGAGGAAGTGGACCTGTTTAGAACTTGTTCGTTGGAGCAAATCCCATTTGCATTGTCAGGAAATCAGCACTTCACTTCACAGGTCAGCAGCAGCAGCTCCATCCACTCACAAGCACTTCATGGACATACCAGCAGTCCAGTTCTCTACTGTCGGGGTAACAGCAGAGGTGGCAGGACCTAGCAGGAGCAGCTAGGCCTCAGCCAAATTGGCACAAGTCAGCAGGAGGATTAGGACCCCAGGGATGCCAAGAGAAATTTTTTGTCATGCCTATCTCAACAAAGCAGAGGTCAGCAAAAGACACAGGACCAAGAAGCTTCGCAAAGCTAGCTCTACAAGCAAGTCTCTCTCACAGTCTGTTGAGTCCTATTTATACTTCCTCCAAATATCACACGCCCTCTACTGGTCTTCCCTTACTACATGTGCTACCTCAACACATGAGTGTCTTAGCAACCCACCCCCACCCCAACCCTACCCTCACCCCCACCCCTCGAATGCCCTGTGAGTCTGTCTCTACTGGCATCATTCTGCCAATGGCCTGAGTCTATAGAAGCAGGAAGAGGCCACCAAACTTGGTGTGTTTCTCTCTATGAAGTCCGGACAAATGGAGTTCAACAATGCATGTAAGGCAAACCAATATATGTGTGTTGTTAGGAAAGAATCCTTCATCGTGTGTTCTTTCACATGCTTGCCTTAGCGAAATATTCTCTCACCTGTGTGCCTTCAGTGAAAGCTCCTTCGTTTGTCTACTTTAGCAAAACATCCTTTCACTTGTGTCTGCTTCAGGAAACCACTACTTCATGTGTTTTCCCCAGCAAAACACCATCTGACACAACTGACTTTCCAAAGAAACCAGAAGTTTCCACTTCAGTGGCAGAACACAGTTACGTTTGGATCAGAATTAATATCAGCAGGGATGGAGATTAGAGACTTCAAAGCAGGAAATTTGCGCTGTTGGTGCTCTAAGTGCATTGCGACAGCAAAGGAACAACAGTTAGAGCAAAAGTCCACTTTGTAGTTCTTCAGAATAAAGAAAAAACTGAGTGATTTGAGTAATGGCATATACCATTGTATTTTCTGAATGGTCTTTACATTTAGAATATTTGTAGAGAGTAAAAAAGATCCCTATATACCCTGCACATAATTCTTTAATAATACCATAAATTCCTATGGTTCATCCATCACAGTTAATGAGCCAAGAAGGAAGCACACTTTTCCAGATTTCCTTAACTTGCCCTCTTTTTTTATTTTCTGTTTCAGGATCCCTCCTAGGATAACACACTATACTTATTTGGCTGTCTACTTAGGGTCTTAGTCTATCAGGCTTTGAGATAGGGATCCAAATATGTCTTTCTTGCTCAAAGACAGGTAGCTGGGTTTCACTCTACACTAGGAGCATTAACTTGACCTAAGGTTGGTTCAGGTCATAGGTGAAAGGGTCCTTAGAAAGATCTCAGCTTGGTGATGGTCAAGGTTGTATTCTTCTAGAGGTTGTGTTGGGCAACACTGGTCACAAAACAGTGGTTTTTTTTTTTCCCAATGACATCAGTTTACTAGTTTTAGCTTACTTGACTGTTGCTGAGAGCTTCCATTACCTTTAAATCACATAGTTAAGTGTTGCAGTGCTGCTGACGCAGTGGCTCTGGATATGTAAATGTAGATTTGCTAAAGTATTGGTCTTTATAGCTGGTTATCTGAAATATATGGAATGAGACCCCTTTCCAGGAAACTGACTGCCATTCCACACTCCAGTTTACAAAGAATGCATTGCTGTGTCTGTATGAATACAGGATACATTTGTACTTGTTCCTCTGAGTGGCCTATAGAGCTATTCAGTACATAAGCATGAATTATTAGTCCTGCTAGGATTATTTACATAATATAGGCAGAGATCCAAGGAGTATCATTCTAAACTTTGCAATATAGTCTACTTTCTGGGAACACTGCATTAGAAACCCAGGGACCTCAAAATATAAAATATGTATGTATCAATACTGATTCATGGGTTATATGTGCTTGTGTGTGTGTGTAGGTTTTCATGCACACATAATTTACATAAGGACATTGGATGACATAATATAAGTATATTTTTGCTTGTTATTTGTTTGATTTTATTTATTTATCTATTTATTTATCTAGTACTTCACTGTGCTCAGCAGCCTGCTTAATATACTGTGTGGCTTTCCTAATTTAAGGGCCCCTGATTTTTCCTCAGGAATGGGGTTGCAGTCTGTTTTTTATTTATTTGAAGAAATATAAAGTACCTAATTCAAAATTCAATCCTAGAAAGTAGCAGTGAGAGACTAGGATTCAGACAGACACTTAGTAAGGGAACACTGCATTAGACATAAAAGCAGATAGGAGAAGGGGCCATGTTACTTACTAAAGGTGGAGAGCTCCTACGATGGCCTGCTTTTTCCTCACCTTACTGACTCGAGACAAAAGTCTGACAGCTTAAACAAAGGTCTTATACACTTTTGTCTCCTACCAACAGGTCTCCTGTAGATGACTCAACAAGTTCAAAGGCTAGATTAGAACAGTCACATAACAGTTCCAGGACAATCAACCATCTTGTCTTTCTTCAAACTGATTAACCCTAAATTAGAGGAGCAAGACCCTTCAGAGATTTAAAAAAAAAAAAAAAGTCCTCAAGCAGAGACTGGATGTTCGCTTTTCAAGTTTTGCATCTGCTTTGTGGAGGATCTTCTTCTCTTTGTGCCTGCTGCATGTGTGTTTTCTCACCTCCCATAAACGTCTGTCTTCAGCTGTTGATTCTGTCTTCTGTTTGTGATGGTTTGGCTTTCTTTTCCTTCCCTGTCATGTCTGAGACATCCCCTGCCACTCTTTTAATTCTATAACTGGGAGAGAAAACGAATACAGTCAAGAACCCTAGACCACATCAGTAGAGAGAATATCAAAGCCCAAATCCAGACCTAATTATTACAAGGGTAGATGCTTTAAAGGTTTCCAGTAAATGGGTACACTTAGTAACCCTCTGCTTGGAAAAGTAAAACTGAACTTTCAGATAAGGGATGTGATTCCAAAGCAAGCTCTCCTCAGCTTCCATGAAGACTTAGAGAGAATGAGACCAACATAGAAAGGAATGTGAAAATCTACCTCCAGTTTTTCATCTGCAACCCCTTCTCATTCTTCTGAAAATCAGATATGAAATCCAGGGCTTCATAAATGCTAGGTAAATGCAGTACCATTGGACTATTCCTCTAGCACTAGCAACAGTTCTTGAGACTTTTGAAGGCCCTTAACTGCTACTCACTGTAAGTATAGCAAGTACTTCTCATTATCCTGATTAAGGACCTCTTTCTCATTAGGGTCAGGACATCTGTGTCTAGTTTTTCCTTTGGTTGTTTACACTGGTGATGTTTATGACAGTACTGGGTAGTTCTTGGTTTTCTTTGCTGGACTAGTTTTCATGCAAAGGATGACAAAGTGTACCTTTTTATTGGAAGCCTTTACAAGATCTAATCTGGTAATAAATTGGTCTCTGTGTCATTTCTTTTTCTTCACATAAAATAAAAATGGAAAGCAAAAGCCAAAGGAGATTTGGGTGCTAGTAAGTAGGTGCCCATTCTAGCCCTCAAGCAGAGAAGTTGTGTTGTTGACTAACTCATTTACTCATGCATATCCTGACCGGCCAGCTTGGTTTGAAAATGGGAGCTTCACAATCATGTGTCAAGATTATCTTCCCCATTTTTTTGAAACTTCTAGAAGCTTTCATCTTTCTTCTTTCTATAATCTGAAATAAAATTTATAGTTCTTTTAAAAAAGGATATTTCCTTTGTGAGAGCATTCGGGCATAACCAAAACTAAACACATTGAATACTATCTGTAATCTTAGAATATACACAGAGTTTACCTTACATTCTCATGGCTATGTGTACTGACTCTTTACTGAGCAGGGGCCAACCTTCTCTTTAAAAATACAATCAATCCTCCTCAAACTATTCCACAAAATAGAAACAGAAGATACTCTACCTAATTCATTCTATGAACCACAATTACTCTTATACCTAAACCACACAAAGACCTAAGGAAGAAAGAAAACTTCATACCAATTTCACTTATGAATATCAATGCAAAAATATTCAATAAAATTCTTGAAAATCGAATCAAAGAACACATCAAAACGATCATTCACCATGATCATGTAGGCTTCATCCCAGGGATGCACAGATGGTTCAATATATGGAAATCCATCAATATAATTAACTATATAAACAAACAAAGAAAAAAAACCATATGATCATCTCATTAGATGCTGAGAAAGCATTTGACAAAATCCAACATCTCTTCATGATAAAAGTCTTGGAAAGATCAGGAATTCAAGGCCCATACTTAAACATAGTAAAAGCAATATACAGCAAACCAGTAGCCAACATCAAACTAAATGGAGAGAAACTTGAAGCAATCCCACTAAAATCAGGGACTAGACAAGGCTGCCCACTCTCTCCCTACCTATTCACTATTGTACCTGAAGTCCTAGCCAGAGCAATTAGAAAACAAAAAGAGATCAAAGGGATACAAATTGGAAAGGAAGAAGTCATATTATCACTATTTGCTGATGATATGATTCTATACTTAAGTGACCCCAAAAAATCCACCAGAGAGCTCCTAAATCTGATAAATAACTTCAGCAAAGTAGCTGAAAAATTAACTCAATAAAATTAACTCAAGCAAATCAGTGGCCTTCCTCTACACAAAGTATAAACAGGTTGAGAAAGAAATTAGGGAAACAACACCCTTCGCAATAGTTACAAATAATATAAAATACCTTGGTGTAACTCTAACTAAGCAAGTAAAAGATCTGTTTGACAAGAACTTCAAGTCTCTGAAGAAGGAAATTGAAGAAGATCTCAGAAGATGAAAAGATCTCCCATGCTCATGGATTGGCAGGATTGATATAGTAAAAATGACCATCTTGCTGAAGGCAATCTACAGATTCAGTGCAATTCCCATCAAAATTCCAAATTAGACTTAGAAAAAGCATTTTGCAAATTCATCTGGAATAACAAAAAACCTAGGATAGGGAAAACTATTCTCAACAATAAAGTAACCTCTGGTGGAATCACCATCTCGGACCTTAAGCTGTACTACAGAAGAATTCTGATAAAAACTGCATGGTATTGGTACATTGACAGGCAGGTAGATCAATGGAAAAGAACTGAAGACCCAGAAATGAACCCACACACCTATGGTCACTTGATCTTTGACAAAGGAGCTAAAACCATCCAGTGGAAAAAAGACAGCATTTTCAACAAATGATGCTAACTCAACTGGCAGTTAGCATGTAGAAGAATGCTAATCAATCCATTCCTATCTCCTTGTACATAGCTCAAGTCCAAGTGGATCAAGGATCTCCACATAAAACCAGATACACTGAAACTAATAGAAAAGGAAATGGGGAAGAGCCTGGAGCACATAGGCACAGGGGAAAATTTCCTGAACAGAACACCAATAGCTTATGCTCTAAGATCAAGAACTGACAAATGAGACCTCATAAAGTTGCAAAGCTTCTGTAAGGCAAAAGACACTGTCAATAGGACAAAATGGCAACCAACAAATTGGGAAAAGATCTTTACTAACTCTATATCTGATAGAGGGCTAATATCCAATGTATACAAAGAACTCAAGAAGTTAGACTCCAGAGAACAAAATAACCCTATTTAAAAAATGGGGTACAGAACTAAACAAAGAATTCTCAATTGATGAATACCGAATGGCTGAGAAGCACCTAAAGAAATGTTCAACATCCTTAGTCATCAGGGAAATGCAAATCAAAACAACCCTGAGATTCCATCTCACACCAGTCAGAATATCTAGGATAAAAAACTCAGGTGACAGCAGATGCTGGAGAGGTTGTGGAGAAAAAGGAACACTTCTCCATTGCTAGTAGGATTGCAAGCTGGTACAACCATTCTGGAAATCAGTTGGGCGGTTCCTCCGGAATTTGGATATAGTTCTACCAGAGGACCCAGCTATACGACTCCTGGGTATATACCCAGAAGATGCTCCAACATGTAATAAGGACACATGCTCCACCATGTTCATAGTAGCCTTATTTATAATTGGCAAAAACTGGAAACAACCCAGATATCTCTCAACAGAGGAATGGATATAGAAATTGTGGTACACCTACACAATGAATTACTACTCAGCTATTAAAAACAATGAATTTATGAAATTCTTAGGGAAATGGATGGATCTGGAGAATATTATCCTGAGTGAGGTAACCCAATCACAAAAGAACACACATAGCCGGGCTCACAGCCATCCAATGGACTGAACACAGGGTCCCCAATGAAGGAGTTAGAGAAAGGACTGAAGAAGCTGAAGGGTTTGCAGCCCCTTAGGATGAACAACAATATGAACTAACTAGTACCTTCAGAGCTCCCAGGGACTCAATCACCAACCAAGGACTACACATGGTGGGACTGATTGCTCTGTCAGCATGTGTATAGTAAAGGATTGCAAACTCGGTCATCAATGGGAGGAGAGGCCCATGGCCCTGTGAAGGTTCTGTGCCCCAGTGTAGGGGAATGCCAGAGCCAGTAAGCAGGAGAGGGTGGGGTGGCGAGCAGGGGGTGGGGGGGAGGGAACAGGAGTTTGCTCTTGATTTTTTTTTTTTTTGGAGGGGAAATTGGGAAATATGACATGTAAATAAAGAAAATATCTAATAAAAAAAAGAAAAAAAAATACAGTCAATCACGGTGTATTTCCAGACTTTCATAGTAGTGTCTCAATCTGGATCATTCAAAAAAGTGCTGTGCTGGGGAATGGTGATTAAATATTGAAAAGAAATCATAAATAAACATTGAGGCTACTGATGTCTTGACAGAGATAGTTTTCATCCGTTCTCAGAGCAGAAATTAAGTAAATCTACTCCAGTAAAAATAAACAATTAAATGCCGAAGTGGTGACACTTCATAGGCTGTAAAGAACAATGCTTCAAAAACAAAGCCATCATACAGAAAAGCAAAGCTGAGATCATCACAGATGCCTGGATGTCCATCAAACAAAAAATTTCATTTTAATTTCTCATTGTAGTACTTTGAAAAACAGACCTCCGTCCACCGAGATAAAACAAGTTTGCAGCAAAAACAACAAACCAAAACAATGTGCCTGTATTCTGGCAGGATGGATGATGGTGAACCAGACTGGGCATGGGACTTAAGTGTTCTCTGGATACCATGCATGAAAACCGCTTGATCAGCTGCCAGTATGAGCAGCAGCATCACTGCAGATACCTCTGCCAATTAAACCATCATTTTCCAAGTAATTAATGCTGATTCCAGCCAGCAGGACAATGTTGAGGGGCCACACCCAGAGTAGCATGCTGTTTCTGCTCTGACAGCTCAGCCACAAATCATTCACTGAAGATGTCCAAGAGAGAGAAAGCAGCTCAGAGGAGCCATAATCTTCTCCTCCTGTGAGTGAAGGGTCAAAAGGGACTTAATCCCATAATACACACCTGCCTACTAGGAGAAGGTAGAGATTTTTTCCCTAAGATTCTTTCTTCTTTCTTACAAACCAAACACACACACACACACACACACACACACACACACACACACACA